>CAJVPT010001111.1:0-23381 GCA_910592055.1 Acaulospora colombiana
TTCTTGGTCACTTGAAGTCAAGTTTTTGAGTGAAGAGGTTTGTAAACAAGAGGGAAAGGGTAGAAGTGACTCTTGAAATCATACTTCAAGTTGTTTTAATAAAAGTATTAAGACTTTATTAGCAAAGAAATATAAAAACTTCTTGCGAACATCTTTTTTGTGTGTGGTCAAAGGATCAGCAGAAAAAGTTTTTTATTAACAATATTATTAAGATATATAAATATAATTAATAAAAATTTGTTTATATTTTAAAATCAATATATTTTATATTAGTCAATTATTTTTAATAAGAATTTATATTATTTAAAATTTAGAATTAAATTAAAATAAATAAAATTTTTCAAAAAATTATAAAAATAAAAACTCTAAAGAATTTAAATAATTAAAAAGAAAAAAAATAAGTCTTTTTATTATAACAAAATCTTTATAATCTTTCATTTTAAAGGTTAGAAAAATTTTTAGATACTTTACAATTAGTTTTTTTTTTAAAAAAACTTTTTTGCTATTGATATCAAAGTTATTATTTGACTTTTTTTAATTATCAAAAGTCAAGTTTTAAGTAAAGTAATTTATATATAAAAGAGAAGATAGAAATAATTCTTGAAATTTTATTTCAAGTTATTTTAATGAAAGAAATATTCTTTTTTGTATATGATTAAAAGAATAGTAAAAAAAGTTATTATAAATAATAAATATATATTTCAAAAAATATTATTCATTAAGTTATATTTAAAGAAAATTAATTTTAATAATAAAAATTGTTAAATAAAAATAATATATTATATAATTAATAAAAACTTTATTATAAAATAAATTGTGATTAAAACTAGCTAAATTAAAAATAAAATTCCAAATTATTAAATTTAAGAAAAAATAAAATAAATCGATATATTTTTTGAAAAAATTTAATGTTTTAAGATTAATAAAAATAATTTTTTAATATTATACTATTACTATGAAAAAAAAATATAAAACAAAAATTTTTAATATATCAATAATAAAAAGAATATAGAAATAAATAATTAAGAAAAAAATAATATGATATATAAATTTATATTCAAAGATTTCTAATTATAGAAAAAAAAAAAAACAAAACAAAAACTTTAAAGAAACTAGAAGAATTAATCAGAACAATAAAGAATTAAAAAAGTTATAGATGTAAGTAGTTGATTTATATAGAAAATTAAAAAGTTTTATATAATAAGTTATAATGAAAATCTTTTTAACTTAAGAATAATCTTAATTGTAAAGGAAATCAGCATGAGTAAGCAAGCAGCTTTAAACATCAGGCAATCGAGTAGAACCGCAAATTAAAAAAAAAATTATTAACAAGTAATTAAAAAAAAAAAAAATCTATAATAAAAACGAGAACAATAAATAATTGGATACTCAAGAATTTAAAATAAAAAAATTGGAATTTTAACTTACTATGTAATTTTTATAGTAATGATAAAAACCAAAGAATAATTTAAGCTAATAGAAAAGTGAAATATTATATTCTAAAGCCAAATATTTACGTAATACCTATATTAATCTAAATTTGATGATCTTTCAACTCTAGCCTCAAAAAATGCCAACTCAACAGATTCCCGGAACAGTCGACGAACTCCTTCAATTTATTTCAGCCCATAGTGATGGCATCGATAATATCTCAAAACAAGTTCATCCAATTCTCAAACAACTTCCACAGCAAATTTTTTTACAAGGTACAGCGGAAAATCAAGATCCCCTTGATCTATTAGATCAAACCTTTTGTAGTTTGGCATATACGTATTTTCTGTAAGTCCGTGCTTTATGTAAAAGGTACGTGACGTTGTGTATGCTTTACTATTTTTTTTTTAAAAAGGATTTTATCTTCAATAGCTCCGCGCGTTGCAATGCCGAAAGACCTAATGCAGCACAACTGCTGAATTACGTTCTTAATTTTTTGCAAGTATTTGATCCGCAACAAATTCGGCTAGCACCCGATAAATGTATGTATCAAATGAAGAGATCTTTATCCTTATTTCGAACTAATCAAATGATTTACATGAAATTTAGTCCTTCAAGTCGCGCAGGGATTTTGTAGAATAGCAACTTTATATGGAAACGTAAGAGAGTCATTGCCAGACCTCATTGATCATTAATTAATTTGCATGTCTGATGGGATAAAATTTTAGAGTGTCATCGCTATCAAACCACTCTCCAATGCACTCCAAAGATATGCGCCGTCAGCACATCATTTGACGAATTTGCATCAGTATCTTATCAAGGTGTGGATACTTCACGCGAGTTATATATCTTATCAAGTTTAATGCTTTTCTAATCCTTGCAAACTCTTTTAAAGGAATGCTTATTATCTAAATGCTATAAACAAGCGTTACAAATATTGCAGAACGATATTACTGAAATAGAAACTTCGGTACGATATCATATTGTCATTACTATTATCGTAAAATTAGATATGAAATCTTGGATTAATTTACTCATTTATGATTCTAGGGAACAGGCATCAATTACATAGATCATCTACTATACCACTATTACGGCGCGATGGTATACATAGGACTAAAAAATTATGAAAGGGCTTTTTATTTCCTAAAATTGGTAAGAAATTGGGTTTTTCACAGAATCGTTTTCCAGAGTCAACCAATTTTCGGTAATTAAATTTGTCATTCAAGGTTATATCTGCGCCGGCAAATATAACGAGTCAGATCCAAATCGAAGCTTATAAGAAGTTTAGTTTGGTTTCACTACTTTTACATGGAAAGGTTTGTGAGTTCTTTATTAGCACTATAAGTGCTTCGTCCCTTTGTGTAACATGTTTGTTTTTTATAGATTGCTCCTCTTCCAAAATATACTGCAACGACAGTGTTTCGTTCGATCAAAAATCAGTGCCAAGCGTATCAAGATTACTCTGCCGCATTTGAAAGCTTGAATGTGAAACGATTGCGAAATGAATTCAACAAATGGGCAGATGCTTTCAGAAAAGTAAATATCATTCTTCATGCCATTAAATGAACATTTAATAATACCCATTTTTGTATAGGATAAAAATCTTGGTCTGGCAAAACAAACACTCGATGCGATTTATCGCCGCAACATTCAACAATTGACTCAAACCTATTTAACCTTATCATTGGCTGATATTGCTGAGGCTGTTGGATTAGAAGGGCCCGATGCGGCAAAAGTGGCTGAAAATTATGTTCTCAGAATGGCAAATATCCATTTTAAAGTGCTTACATCCTACCCAAACTTTTTGGTTTTATTAATGCTTTTTTGGTTTTGCGAATGTATACAGATCGAATCTCGTGAAATATTTGCTACTATTAGTCATTCCCACCAAAACGGGATGGTATCTTTCCATGACAACCCGGAAATGTATAACACTTCTTTAACCATTACTCACCTCGAGCAGCAAATTGCAAAAGCTACCAAAGTGAGCGAACGTGTTGTTAAAACTGATCGAGCTATCGGATGTAGTAAAGAATATCTTACCAAGGTAAGAAGAGAAACTTTGTGTAAATATGATTAACCGATATCTATTATTTTGACTTTTGTTGATTTCATAGAGTCAGAGTTTGCTTGCCACTGGTGGTGCAATGCCTGGCGGACTAGGGCCGGGTGATGACACAGAGTTTTTAGGAGCAGGTGGAGGTTTCGATAATTTTATTGATGATGGAAAATACTTTGGTTGACTTCAACTTAGTCGCAAGTCGTGTATTACGATCATTACCGATGCACTCACTAGAAATCTACTTTTTCAGTAAATTATTGATCGTTGTACTTAATAAAGTTGATAAAACCGACCATGTTCACATCTAAAGTGTAAATCAGAACATTTAATGCCTAATGATAGGTGATTGATTAATTATACAATAATTCTATTTAGGATTAATTTCATTGTTTTAAGAAAAAAACTAAAGTGCTGTAGCTTCTTTGGTTTTTTTTTTTTTTTTTTAACCTGCAATCATACTATCATGACTTGTCTTTTATTGAGATATCAAATAAACATCTACAATATTACACGGACTTTCACATGATGACTAATTTATCTTTGTACATTATTAGTTAAAGGATTACATTACTTAAAAATGTGGGGAATTCATTAAGCTAGTTTGGATTGAACAAAAAAAGTTTCAACTAGGTACTCTAAGTCAAATTTAGGAAATAATATTTCATTTTTCTGATTGATTGATACTGGATCTTTATCTATTAATATTATTATCAACAATTTGTCACTATATATTATTTTGAAAAACAATAAATTATTGAATTAATGTATTATAAAAGGAAAAAATAAAAATAAAAAAATTAATTCAAGGTCTTTTTAAAAGATTTTTATTTAAGTAATCAATCTTTTTTCAAAAAATTTTTGCCGAATTAGTATATTTTTTAACTTTGTAATATTTAAAAAACTTAACTATTTTTGAATAGAAAAACTTTAAAAAAAATATTTAAGTAATTTATATTTCTACTAATATATTAATTCACTTATTATACTAATATTAATATTATATTATAAAAGAATTTATATAATCGAGATAGAGAAGCCTTTTAAAAAGCTTTATTTGACTAGAATAGAAGCTTGAAGATC
This sequence comes from Acaulospora colombiana, assembly GCA_910592055.1. Taxonomy (NCBI): domain Eukaryota; kingdom Fungi; phylum Glomeromycota; class Glomeromycetes; order Diversisporales; family Acaulosporaceae; genus Acaulospora; species Acaulospora colombiana. The sequence continues at coordinate 4,577 of CAJVPT010001111.1, forward strand.
TTGGTTTTTATTTAATAAAGTTTTTATTATTTAAGAGACTTAATAAAAGATAAAAATATTATATTATATATTTTTTATTTATTATTTATATCATAATTGGTTTTTTAAGTTGAAAAGAAATATTTTTATGAACTTTTCTTTTCTATTATTAATAATATTATTAAGTTATATAATTGTGACTAATAGAAGTTAAAACTAATATATTTTATATTAACTAATTACAATATTTTTAATAAAAATTATATTACTTTAAAAATCAAAATTCAAATAAGACAAATAAAATTTTTCAAAAATTTATAAAAGTAAAAGTTTTAAAAGAACAAAACCAATTAATAAAAAGAAAAATATGCACTTCTAGTATAAAAAATATTCAAATACTTTATGGTTAGTTTTTTTTCTTTTAAAAACTTTTTTCTGTTAATAATAAAAGTGTTTACTTGATTCTTTTGATTATTAAAGATCAAATTTTTATCAAAAATACTCTTTAAATTATTTTAACAGAAATAAATCAAAAAATTAAAAAACTTTTAGATAAATATTTTTTTATATATAATCCAAAAAATTAATAAAAAAGTCATATTATGTTATTTATATATATATATATTTTTTTAATTAGTCATACTGACTAAACTTTATTAATCAGTTATTAAGGAGTTATACAGATTTATTTTACAAGAACGATTCTTATATCTAATCTATACTATCCTAAACCATTCAACACATTCTTAGATTTTATCCAATATGAATACCATCCTGTTAGCTGCCCTGTTGTGCCTGGGCACTCTTGGTATTCTAAGGATTCACCAGAGGACTTCTTTTTATATTCAGGAAGCTATTTTTGGAATTGTTCAATTTGTGGGATCTGTTATACCTTATGAGGTATATGTTCCATAATTGATATCCTTTTACCATACTTAGTCCTCAGAAAGTTGGTTGTTCATTAATATTCTTCAGTTTCCATGTGGTCCTATCGAGTTTCCCGGTGGCCATTGGTGAGCCAGATTGACGACCATAGTCTTCCAATGACCATTTTTAATCACTCTTCAAATATGGGCTTTCCAGGGGTGTTTCTTGATTACTTCATAATAGATTGCTCCTCCCATTGGATTGGTTATCTTGGTAATTGTTTCTGAATTTCTTCTCCCAAGGTCTACCCCTGTAATCCTCCATCATGATTATTCAACTTCATTACTCCTCGTTGGTAACCTGCAAGGTCCAATCTCTGGTAACCATTGGTAATAGCGATTGAAGATCTTCCAGTATGTGTTCGGTCCTTACATTTTGCAACTAGTACATGCGACCAAAGTCTCCCAGACCTCCCATGAGATTGAAGTTTTTAAGAAGAGATAGATTCTGTATGAAGCCGATAGGTTCTTGAGTTTTATCATTATCTTTCTTAGTATTCTTGATGTCTGTACATATTCCAAGCAGCAGGATGTCATAACTTGTTTTCCTAGCACTAAAACTAACCAGGACTTGTGTAACCTGATTTATGACACCATGGTCAGACGATAGGTTTCTATAGGTTGTTTTATGTCCAAGTATGTATGTGGCTAATTAGCATGCATTCTTGTACCACATAACCTATAATGCAAACACTGTTTTGAAATGAGATTGAACCAGTAACTTGCGAATAGTGACCTGGAAGCACACCCACTGTGCTATTGATCCACAGATCAATCCTATTATGTTATTACTTTTTTAGTTTAATGTTAATAACTATAATTTTTTTTTTAATCTATAATCAAATCAATATAATCTTCACTGATCTCTATTTTTTCTAAAAACTTTCTTTTTCGATAATTTTTGAAAAAAGAGAAGCCAACCCAAAAAACAAGAGAAAATCAATATCAAAAACCATCTATTTACAAGAAACACTATAGAAAAACTATAGAATTAACTAGTCACAGTATAGGAACAGATAAGTATCTAAAGACTTCTAACCTTTCTACACAAAATTTTTTTTTTCAGGAAGAACAAACCAAGAGAAAAACTGAATTACAGTAAGCTTTTGAAAGCTCAACATCAGCTTTACAAAGCTTTCAGTCAGGCCAGTACAGGTTAACACCTTTCTAGACATCAAGAAGAACTTTATAAGCAATAATTCAGATCAATAAATCACTTTAAACTCAAATACCCATAAAATTTAGAGAGACACCCAAGCTTCATTGACTATACAGTAAAAAAGCACATATATCATAACAAACAAATTTCAACAAACACAACATCACATGAACATATATATGTATACTTCCTCAGGGAAACAAGATCAAAAAGACATGTCCATATAAATAATGTTTATAGATCATCTACGTATTTACATAAATGAATCAACAACACTCATAGTTTCACATATCTATATAAACAATGTTTTATATATTTACAGTAAACAGATTAACAATACTCATATTTTTATGTATTAATAACAAGCTAATCAACAACAACAACACTATTACTAATGATGGATCCCTAAAATATTTAGTATATAAAATTTCACAGATCATTTATGTCTCTTTTTAAGGAACAAAATTTATAGCTCTTTACTTTAATAGAAACAAAAGTTAAGAAATACTATAAATCAATAATTTGAATAATGGAAAACAAATGTGAGTAGTTTTTTTATAGTTATTAATTTAAAAATTTAATGTTTCTTAATAAGAGATATTTGACTTTTGTTCTTGTCTCCCATTTTAGGAACCCATCTTTAACCATTACCATAACAAACATGTGAAACAGAATCTAAATTTAGAACACAACAATTTTAAGGTTTTTTTGTATCACCAAATTAATAACAAGGGATAAACAAACCTTCATCACATGTTAAAAACAACAAAACACAAGTTAAATCTATTAATCTGTGACATATGACAAGTATAACAATATCAATAACATGAAGATTACTACAGATCACAAAGAAACGTAAATTTCATATTCTAGAAATCCTGATCAAACTTATCTAATAAGTATGATTAAGAGAAAAACTATGAGCAATACAAACAATCCTCAACACAATCTCTATACAAGAAGACAATCTCAATCCAACCCCTAGTCCTATAAGATGCTCAATTTTAGATAGTATTATAGCTAAAATTCTCAACATTGATCGTATCACTTTCACTAAAGCTACAATCCTAAGACAACATATTTTATTTACTTATGGGCTCAAGGACAAGGAAAAGAGGATAATTTGCTGATCCCCTTCTTGGAAGACAAGTATATGGAACTGATAGAACAAGAAGAAAAAAACACATTGATAGTAACAAACAAAGTAAGAAAACATAGTCCTATACAACCCATATTCAAGTTTGATAAAACCACCAAATAAAGAAACAGTTATGAAAATTCAACCAACATACATAATAGAAGTTCCCAATAATGTCAAAATAGAAATGGATGATAAAGAGATTGAGGATCGATTGGAAATAAAACAAATTCAAGAAGAAATTAAAAAAGACAATATCACAGAGTTACAATCCTATAATACTAAAAATAGATCAAAATCAATTAGTATTAATTCATTTCACATTATCAAAAATGAAGTATATAAACTGGGAACCTTAACATCCAAAATACCAGGAGAAAGTGAAAAAGAAAGAATGGTATATCTTCAAAATGCTCTCAGTTTATCAAAGGAACTTCAACTATGCACAAAAAATTTTTTTAATGGTAATGCTTGGACAACTTTCACTTTCAAAGAAAAAGAAGATACACTGAATTGTTTGAAGAAAGTCAACAAAAAAAAAGGGTGAGAATTTTACAATTAATATCCATAAGTATAGAAGAATGGGAAGAGTCAGAATTTCCATCTAATAAAAAGATCTTCAGGAAAAAAACAGAAAAAGAGAACAAAGATTTATTTGTAATCCCAATTGATGTAGATCATGGCCATATATGGCAAGAAGTTAAGGCAGCTTTACAGATATATAGAAAACTCACCAATATCTATATATACAACTATTCAAGATCACGATGAAAAATCAAGGCACAAATTACTCCTCATAAATGAAACAATAAGCTAAAAGATCAATGGATGATTCCCATTAAAACAAAAGTGATCAGGGCTATTTTCACTTAACATGAACCCACTAATCAAGAAGTAGACAAAATTAATAAAGAATGCAATAGCTAGTTCTTAAGGCTATATGGAACATATAACACCTTCACAAGCTTATTAGTATGTGCTTTAAAACAAATCAAACAAAAGCTTGCTATATACACAGAAACCTATATATACTCAAGAGAAGAGAATACATAGTTATATATTTTGTAACAGCAAAGGATCTTAATAAAGCACTCAAACAGTATATATTTTTATATGGATACAAACTTACATAAAGTACTAAAGAATATTTCCAGATAGATATGTAATAACAGGATGAAACCATAGAAGAAGCAAATAAATCATTACAAGAGAGACATGAAAAAGCAAAACATAGAATTAGCAATATTCACATTAAAGAAACAGACGAATCCAGTACAAATCAACATAACAATCACTTAGGTAGAACAGATATTAGATTAAACAGAAAGCCTATATGGAGAGAAACTCTTATAAAAAAAATCAATCCTAGATATGATATAGAAAACTTTGATACAGAGTCTGAAAAAAGAAGATCAAGATTCTATAAAACAAATACAAAAAAGTCAAGAATAAGATGCAATCAACAACTAGCAATAGGAAGCAATAAAGAATTGATCAATACACAGAAAAGAAGATATAAAATATATAGTTCTAGAATTACCAACAATATGATTACCAAATATGAAGCAGAACAAAACTTATTGCAACAAATTCTATATAGTCTAAACAAACTAAATAGCAGAATAAGTTACATTGAAAAAGAGATCCAACCCTACTCTGGATTATTAGGATGGAAAAGAGCTAATCACTCCTAAAAGTTGCACCAGTTCAAATAAGAAATACCGGTGAAGAACAAGATTCACAAGAAGAATCTAGTACTTCCTGGACCAAAAACATTTTCAAAAACAACAATATAAAAACAAATACATTCTTTTCAAACAATCCCCCTATCACTACATAACACCTAAACAACTTTATCAAGTCGATCAAAATAAATACTATCAACAAGAACCTTAAAGAACAAACAATATATTAGAATGATACATTGCAATCCACTATAGAAGAAATCATAACTATAGGGACACACAATGTAAGAGAAATAAACACAATATTGGACCAACAGTATTTACTGTATATGACAAAATACAAGAACTAGATATAGGAATCATGGATATCAGTAAAACAAAACTAAGGAGTAAAGCAGCAGAACATACCTTCAAGTTCCAAAAGATACATAAATTCTTCTACAGTTGTAATGATATCAAACACAGATAATCAGGTGTGGATCTCCTTATAAACAAGATATATAAAAAGAAACTGGAATTGATTGAAAAAATAGAAGGCTATATCATAGGTACAAACTTCCTTTCAAAGAAATGTAAACTATGTATATATCAAATCTACTTATCATCTAAAAAAGACAGAAAGTAGATGACTTTAACAAATACTATAAAAAAGAATCCTAAACAAACAATGACAGAAATTCAAGATCATCATTATGGGAGATTTTAATGCAATAGTAAATCCAATAATAGACTGACCCCCATCTAAAAAGAAGACAATATAATATAAAAAAGCTGAAATTGGTATCTTTAACTTCTTAGAAGATTATAACTTTACTGACATCCACAATATATGGGAACAAAACAAGAGTACATATACATGGTCTAATGATTATGCTTATAGCAGATTTGATTATATCTGGTCTACAACTGATATCAGTCAAGAGAATCTAAATGATTTTAAAAACATTCCAATGGAGTCAGTTACAAATAGCAATCATGATCTTTTTCTAATCAGGTTAACAAATGATAACTTATTAAAAGATAAACAGTATCTAAACCAGAAAAAAACATAAGGCAAAAAGATCCCTGATTCTGTCAACTCAACACCAATGCAATGGAAAAAATTTAAACAATAGACTGAAACCAAAATAATAGAATATGACTGATTACATCTATTTATTGAAAACTCAATATGGACTCAAATAAGGCTGGATCAAATATGGCAGGAACTTGAAAATATTCTTTTCAAAGGTGCATATAGAACTCTTAAAAAGAAAAGAATATATTCAACACTAGAAAAGAAAAGATTTGATTCACCAGTAAATAAACAAGAGTACAAAACTTACAGAGAAGCCAACAGAGTCTATTACTTACTAAAAAAGACTTATTACAATTGGAATGCAAACATTAGAGACAAACTTATACAAGCAATCAATAAACTTTACTCTCTATACAAGGAAACAGAGGATTAGAATCTTACAGTTCCTCAGTCCTTAGAAAAAGTCCAAATATAGCTCAAAAATATCTCCAACATAAAACATACATTAAGAATAGTTTGTAAAAAGAAAGAAAGTTTATATATCAAGAGTTAGATCAACAAAGTACTTGAAACCAGATAGAAAGATATTAAAAGTAATCAAAAACGAATGTTACACTTTCTGCTAAACCAAAAAAGATCCAAGATAACCTTAGATCAAGTTAAGATCAAAAACCAAGATGGAAAAGTTTATATAGCTACAAACCCACTAATAATCAAACAAGTGATTGAAGACTATCACTGAAAAGCTTTCAAGTAATGAAATATTAACTATAAGAGCCTTAGTCCTGAATGGAAAAGAGAATATTAATCAAAAAATTGGATAAATCCAGCATGGTATTCTCTTTTACAGGAAGAAATTACAATGGAAGAGATTGAGACAATACTAAAAAACCTTCCTAAAAAAAAAAGTATCTGGTCCATTATATATCAGTTATGAAATGCTCAAAAATATGGGCCCTCAAAAAAAAAAGATTCTCAAACAACTATATGATTAGATAATTAAGGTGAGTCATATATCAAAAAAATGAAAAGAAAGTAATATCTATCAAATACCCAAGTCAAAACCATAAAACTATAGTCTAAGCAACACAAGACCCATAATATTGCTAAAGACAGCAAGAAAATACTTCATCAAAATATTGACCAATAGACTTTCCAGTATATGTAAAAAGTATGTGGATCTAATTTTGCAAGCTTACAAGGAAAAAGTATGACTGAACCTATTCAACTTCGAAACAGTATTTGTGAAGAAGCCAGAGAAAAGAAAAAGGAATTATGGATCCTTTTTCAGGACATAGTCAAAGCATATGATACAATTAGTCTCAAGATGTTAGAAAGATCTATGAACAGAATCTGTATTCCAGCTACTAGTAAACAATTAATTATAGATCATTTTGAAAATAGAAAATGTAGAACAATTCTTTCAACAGAGCTTTCAAATCCAGTTATAGTTGGGGATGAAATAGACCAAGGGGAAACAATCCCACTTTTACTCTAGAGAATTTTTTATGACCCATTATTATATAAAATTCAAGAAAATCCAAACTACAGATATATAATAGAAGAAAAATGGATATCGGACTTTCAAAAGCCACACTTCAAAGAAAAACTTTTTCTAATACAAGCAGTGATAGCATACATAGATGATACTACTTGGATTGCCAAATCCAAAACTGATATGGAACATATCTTAGAAGATGCCAGATAATTTTACCAGGCAAATGATTTATAAATTAACAGTGAAAAATCTATTCTCCTGACCTTCAACTGGAACAATACAGACCTAGGTACAGTTCATGCAAGAACAGACAAATTAATAGTTGAGGAACTAGATAAATATGATCAAGCAAGATTCCTGGGTATCTGGTTAGGAAAAAAATATAACAATTGAGATACTATTAATCTACTCAAGACAGAGATCAGAACAGTAACCCAAGCAGTTAGCAACAAAAGCCTAATCAAAAAACATGCCAGGTATATTATTAATAGAGTTCTAATTTCTCATATAGAGTACAGAATGCAGCACACATACTTGAATGAAAAAATTTGCAATGATTTAACAGCTATATATAAAAAAGCTTTCAAAAACAAAGCCCTAATTTGTAGAATAATGCAAATAGTTATATACATAATGAACAAATCTATAGGCTCAAAAGTGTATGGAAAATTCAACTCAAAAGTCATATAACAACACTATTCTGTCAACTAAATAACAGTGAAGTTCTAGGAATTGCAACAGTCATCTGACTTAAACAAAGTCAACTCAAATACTGGAAGTCCAAAACATACTTAATGATCCAGTAGAAGTCAAGACAATCGAGAAAGGTAACCTTGCTGCTGCAACTCTGGTCATGGCAAAGAAGCTACAGATTACATATAATAGCTGGAGATGAAAAATGATTTTTGATACTCAAGGAGGTATCATGTCTATCAAGATGATGATAAATAATGAGAAAGAATATATGAAAGCTATCTCTTCTCTAAAAAGAAACAAAATAATATTTTTAGATCAACTAATTAATATAATCATATTAACAATAAGAAAATAGAAAGCAGTTCAGATTTTTGCTGGTACTTGTAAAGGTCCTATTCTAAGCTGGTATACACAAATTAGAGAAAAGGTGACAGAACAACAAGATCTGCTAAAAAAATCCCATTGAACTCTAAAATAAATTGAATATTAACTTCAAATGATAAAAGTGATTCCTAAAATGAATAAACAGAAAATCAATTGGGAAGTTTTGATTGAAACAACAAGAACTATTATAGGAAAAGTCAAAATTCAAAACAGAGGAATACTTTTTATACCATATTAGCTTACCTATAATCCTAGCACAAATAGTACTATCTGTCATCTTCATATATTCAAACAATTAATGATTTCACACACATCTCAAACCTGATTATTATCACAACTAAATAGATAAAAAAGTTTTAGAAAAAAGAATCTACTTGCACTTCCAGGAAACCCTACAGATTGGCGGCCCACAGTATCAACAAATAAATTAAGTACTATATATTTATTGAAGCCAGAAGAGATTGAGATATAAATAGAGAATTGAGAAGTTGAACCGATTAAACAGGCCATATAATCAGAGGAGCATATGACAAGTCTAATAAAGAGTCTTAGACACAGCTATAAAAGCAATACAAAGCAATTCCCTTTTTTTACTAATGGATCTTACAAGCAATATACAAAAAGCGAAGATGAACTTGAAATGGGTCTTGCATAGATTCAAATTGAAAACAATAAAATAATCAATCAATTCTAAGCAAGGGCAACATTATGGCCATCAGCTACAAGAGCAGAAATCCTAGCCATACTTACTGCAATCTTTACAATACCTAAAAATGGAAAAGCAACCATATATACAAATTGTAGTATAGTCATCAAGATATGGAAGACAATCCAGTCGCAAAAGTTTATTTCCATAAGGAAATAGACTAAAATAATCAACTAATCACTATAGAACTGAATCAAGGACCTAGTACAAAAGAAAAACCTTTGTCTCATACTTGAAAAGACCAAGGTCCATTAAAACAATAAGTTCAACAATATAGCAAACAGGTTAGCAAAGCAGGTCAGAAGAGAAAATCCTTTGACTTGATAATAAACACCTGATTTGGATCAAGTTTTCACAATAGTAGCCTGGAAAGAACATACTATTGATATCAGTATTAGAGATTTTCTTAAAAAATAAAACCTTAAGAAAATAGGATTAGCCTGGATGAAGCAAAAATGTATCCAAGACCAATGGATACACCTTAGTAAAGAAATTGACTAGCAAATTTTCTGGAGACAATTCAATTCATATAATACCTTTTACACCTCCTTTAGCACCAATAAGGATAAAAGTTTTCTAATAAACCTAACCCATGATAAGCTTCCTATCTTCCAAGTGATGCAGAAAAGAAAACCAGACTTATATTCAAGTACAATATGTTCAATGTACAATTTATAAGAGGAAACCTTGAAACATCTTTTTGAATGTTCCAAGATCCAAAATGAAAGATCAATTATATGGGACAAATCTTAAAATAAAATCCTTTAGTATATTAGGAAAACAAAAGATCTATCTGATGAAAGCCAGGCAGAAGTTAAAAGAGTAACAGGGAAATGAATCTAGGATATTAAACAATAGAATGAAAGCCTATATAATACAGTCTGTGATTTTATATATAGAGACAAGACCAAGATACTGGAAAAGCATCTCAAAACCCTCAAAATCCTAGCAACAACAACACAAGAGGCTATTGGTAAATTTTGTAAAAAAATAAGGAAGATCTTTAAGAAAGAAATCTGAAACAAATACTGTAACATTACTATTGAATGGAAACAAAATCAAGGAATTACTAGCAAACTCAAAAGGCTTAGAGTACCAACTAATACAACTAGAAAAATGGATCGAGTCCTTAAGGAAGTCAATCACTTCTCTATTTGTCACTCCAGAAATATAACAGAAGAAAAAGAAGACTCAGAACAAATGAAGTCCCAAGACAATATAGTAGATATAATAAATAGTTGGATATCCAAAGGTTTTAAATGGTTTGGTTTTTAATCACAGTTAGAACTTTGGGAGATCTACAGTGAGTGGATAGAAGATAATATAAGCCATAAAGGGAACAAAATATCATCCCTTAAGTTGCATCTAGAGAAGGTTAAACTTTATAGACGGGTGAGTCAATATTTGAAAGTCATAAAATATATAAATATCAAATATGTTTACAATAAAATAGACAAGCCATATTGGTCTAACTGTGGGTTAAAAAAAAAATCAAATCAATATAATCTATTTTTTTATTACAAATAGGTTTTTATATTTACATAGTATATATATATACAGTATTTATTTATTTTTAACACTCTGATAGGCGAATTATGTGTGAATATTTATATAGTATACTGTATATATATATATATATTTTTTAACCCATGGTCAGGTCAATACTATATATTTATTAATTATTATGAAAACTAATAAAAATATATATGACAATTGTATCATAACTAAACTAAAAGACTTGTACTAACATACTTATCAATGACTTTCAATTTTCAAAAGAGCTTCAGTCTCTAAGTGCAATTTTGAAAATAATATTTTATTCTGGACTAAGTTTTGAGTAAAGACCCTCCTAACTTATCTATTATTGCTAGCAGGTTGTCACTGCTTATTATTCTTCAAGGAATTAAATTCTAGAAACTACAAAAGGAAAAAGAAAAAAAAAAAAAGAGAAATATTTAAAAATATACAAATACACTACATAAAAATGAAAAGGAAAAAATAAAAATAAAAATACTTTATGTCCTTTAAAGAACCTCTTCTCATTAGAAATCAACTCTTCTGAAATATCCTTTTTCTTTCTATCCATCTGAGGTACTTATTACCTATTCAAATCCAGTGTCTTGTTTAACATTTCCTTTCTTTCAGTCTTGATTTTGTATCTAACTGTACAAAATAAGATGACTAATAATAAATCCCAGGTTTTTATATGACTTTTCAATCTTGTTAAGTAACTCCTGATATCTTCCAGCAGTTACACCTAGTTAAAGGAATTTTACTATTATTTATCTTGATTGTAATATCATTATACAACATTTGAAGAAATATATTCTCAATTCTAAAGAATGACAATAATTTACATTTATCTGCTTTTTAGTCTTATAGCCTGATCAGAATAAGGAAATAACCTTCTTTATGTACTTTGCCTAACCAGGATGATAAGAAATTGAAGATCTCAATTTGAACAAATAATCACCTTTTTATCATCTAGAGAATTTAGTACCCCTTTTAATGGCCTTATAATTTTTTTGCTTTAGTTAAACTTCATTTGAAGGAGTAGAGGAGTTTGTATCCTTGATTTCTTTTTCAATTGTTAATAACATTATCAGAACATATAAGGTGACTAATAGGAGCTTGTTTATATTCAATTACTAATATGTTTTATATCAACCAATTAGATACTAGGTAATATTGTGTTATTAGAAATTCAGTGTCAAACTGAGATAGACAAAATCCCTTAAGAAAACTGTAAAAAACAGTAAGCACTTTAAGAGAATATAAGACAGTATGTAAGAAGATGGAAAATAAGTCTTCTCCTATCAACAGAACCTCTATTTCTTGTCACTTTTAGCTCTATAAGATAACACTTCACTTGTTAATTCTTTTATTTCCTAGAACCTTCTTGCTTTTAGTAGAGAAGGTATATACTTGAGTCTTTTCAAACCACTAGAGGCTCAAGTTTTTATTCAAAGAAGTTTATAAACAAGTAAGGGAGAGTAGAAAAAATAATTAAGACAAGCTTCAAGTTGTTTTAATAAAAGAGTAAAGACTTTATTAGTAAGAAAGTATAAAACCTCTTGTGAATATCTTTTTTATGTGTAGTCAAAAGAATCAATAGAAAGAGTTTTTTTTTAAAAATATTTATATAAAATATAATATATATATATTTTTTTTTTTGCTCTCTGTTAGGCCAGTTATATATGCTTTATTAAACATTTGTAAGCTATACATATAACATGAGATACTAAAGCTAATTCTTTAATCAACTTAATTATCTTGATTGTTTTACCTTTTTAAGTGCAACTTCAGAAGTAATTTATTGCTCTATTAGAAGTTCAAGTAAATATCTTTCCAACTTTTAATATTATTGTCTGCAGATTACTATTGCAATTATATAATATATAATATTTTTTTTTTTGTATATCCATAGTCAGTCTAGATTGTTAGTTTATTAATCAATTGAAAATATAAGTACATTTTCATTTGAGCAGCATGATGCATACTACAGCTAAACTATTATCATAATCTAACTAACTCATTATAAGCATAATAGCCTCTAAGTTCAATCTTGAAAACAATATTTTACTCTACAATGTCTTTGGGTAAAGACTCTTCTAGTTTACTGTATTATTGCTAGCAGGTTGTTATTGCCATATGTCAATTCAAGCTGCTGGAATACAGGAAACTACAAAAGGATGGATTGAAAAAAAGGATAGAGGATATCTAAAAATGTCTAAATAAATTACAAGAAAATAAAAAGATAAAAATTAAAAAAAAAAATATTTCTAACTTCCTTCGAAGGCCTGCTTCTCAAGATCTCTTTTCAATAAGAAATGTTTGATTGGGATATTCTTTCTTTTCCTGATTAACTGAGGAACTTATCCATTCTTGATCTTAATTTCCTTCTCGTGTACTGTCTGAGAAGACTTATTGCCTAGTGGAAGCCTTTACTTCCAGGATACACTTAGTCTCAACCTTCTTTGGACAGTGATTTTTTATTCACCTATAGTAGATGGATAACTTACAATGAATCCAGATTCTTATATGGCCTAGTAGAAACTGGGTTATGTTGTTTCAGTATGATATCTTCCAGCAATCATATCTAGTTAAAGGAATTTTACTATTATATATCTTCTATTGTCCAAAATAGTTATTCCTCAAAGATCTTTTTAGCTTCACAATAGTAGAAGAATACCAGAAAAGTAGTGAAGATCCTCGTCAATTATAATATTCTTCAACAACTTCTAGAGAAATATATTCTCAACTGTAATCAAAGAGTTGGAGCTTAGCATAGACTACAGACTATTCGGTCTTATTGCCTAACCGGAATAAAAAGAAGACCTTAGTCTCGAACTTTGCTTGACCGAAATGATAGGAGAAAAAGATCTCAATTTGAACAAATAGTAGCTTTTTCACCACCTGGGGACTTGTTGCTTGTATCTTATTGATCTCATGGAACTTAATCTATAGATTAATCCAATTGAAGAAATGGAGTAGACACAGGGTATCAATCAACTTTTTCAATTATCAATAATGTCATTAGAACATGTGAGGTAATCAGTAGAAGCTTATTTATATTCAGTTACTAACATATTTCGTGTTAGTCAATCAAAAGCCTAGTAATCTTGTATTATCAGAAATTCAGGATCAAACTGATGTAGGCAAAATTCTTTAAGAAAAATTATGAAAAACAGTAATCTTGAGAAGATAAATAATAAACCTTCCCCTGCTGATAAAATCTTTATTTTTGTCACTTCAGTTCTATAAGGTGACACTTTACTTGTCAATCCTTTTACTTCCTAGAACCTTCTTGTCCTTAGTAGAAGAAGTGCATACTTGGGTCTTTTCAGATCACTAGAGGCTCAAGTTTTTATTCAAAGGAGTTTATAAATAAGTAAGGAAGGATAAGAGAGATACATGAAGATAAGCTTCAAGTTGTTTTAATGAAAGTATAAAGACTTTATTAACAAAAAAGTATAAAACTTCTTACAAATATCTTTTTGTATGTAGTCAGAGGATCAGTGAAAAGAGTATCAATTTTTTTTTTGTATACTTGTAGCTAGGCTAGATTGTCAGTTTATTAATCAATTGAAAACATAAGTACATTTTTATTCGAGCAGCATGATACATACTACAGCTAAACTTTTATCATAATTTAACTAACTTGTCATAAGCATAATAGTCTCTAAGTTCAGCCTTGGGGACAATATTTTGCTCCACAGTATCTTTGAATAAAGACCCTTCTAGTCCACTATATTATTGCCAGCAGATTGTCACTACTGTATGTCAATCCAAGCTGCTAGAATATAGGAAATTACAAAAGGATAAGTTGAAAAAAAAGATGGGAATATCTAAAAATATCTAAGTAGATCACAAGAAAATGAAAAGATAAAAATTGAAAAAAAATTATTTTCAGCTTCCTCCAAAGACCTGCTTTTCAAGACCTTTTCTCAATAAAAAATACCCAATTGAGATATTCTTTCTTTTCTTGACTGTCTAAGAAACTTATCCATTCTTGATCTTGATTTCCTTCTCATGTACTATCTGAGGAGACTTATACCTAGTGGAAGCCTTTACTTCTAGGACACACTTGGTTCCAACCTTCTTTGGGTAGTGATTTTTTATCTACCTGCAATGAAAAGACAACTTATGATGAATTCCAGGTTCTTATGTGATCTAGTAAGAACTGGGTCATATTGTTTCAATATAATACTTTCCAGTAGCTACACCTAATTAAAGAAATTTTACTGGTGTATATCTTATATTGCCCAAAATAGTTATTCTCCAAAGATTTTTTTGCTTTACAATGGTAGGAAGGTACCAAAAGAGCAGTGAGGATCCTCGTCGATTGCAGTATCCTTTAACAACTTCTAGGAAAATACATTCTCAATTGTAATCAAAAGATTGAAACTTAGCATGAACTAGAAACCATTCAGTCTTATTGCCTAATCGGAATAAAAAGGAGACCTTGATCTTGAATTTTGCCTGATTGGAATGATAGGAGAGAAAGACCTCAGCTTAAACAAATAACAGCTTTTTCATTATCTGGAGACTTGTTGTTTGTATTTTATTGGCCTCATGGTATTTGATTTGTAGATTAATCCAATTGGAGGAGTAGAGTGGATATGAGGTATCAATCAACTCTTTCTATTATCAATGATGTCATCGAAACATGTGAGATGACCAATCAGAGCTTGTTTATATTCAGTTACTAATATGTTTCATGTTAACCAATCAAAAGCCTGATGACCTTGTGCTACCAAAAATTCAGGGTCAAACTGAGGTAAACAAAATTCCTCAAGAAAAACTGTAAAAAATAGTAAATACTTTAAAAGGGCTAGAAAAGTTTGAGAAGGGGAATAATAAGCCTTCCCCTGTCAATAAAATCTCTATTTCTGTCATTTCAGCTCTATAAGGTAATACTTCACTTATCAGTCCTTTTACTTCCTAAAACCTTTTTACCCTTAGTAGAAAAAGTGTATACTTTAGTCTTTTCAGGTTACTAGAAACTCAAGTTTTTATTCAAAAGAGTTTATAAACAAGTAAGGGAGAATAAGAGAGACACATGAAGACAAGCTTCAAGTTGTTTTAATAAAAGTATAAAAACTTTATTAACAAAGAAGTATAAAACTTCTTGTGAATATCTTTTTTGTATGTAGTCAGAGAATCGACAGAAATGTTTTTTAGTAGAAAAAGTATTAATATTTATATAATATATAATTTTTTTTTTGAGTACCCATAGTCAGGCTAGATTGTTAGTTTATTAATCAATTGAAAGCATAAGTACATTTTCATTTGAGTAGTATGATACATATTATAGCTAAACTATTATTCTAATCTAACTAACTCGTCATAAGCATAAAAGCCTCTAAGTTCAGTCTTAAAGATAATATTTTGTTCTGCAATATCTTTGGATGAAAACTCTTATAGTTTACTGTATTATTGTCAGCAGATTGTTACTACTATATATCATACCAAGCTGCTAAAATATAGGAAACTACAAAAGAATGAATTGAAAAAAAGGGAAGAGAGGATATCTAAAAATATTTAAATAGATCCACAGTTTCTATTTAATATTTTTATATTATATTCAACTCTTGAAGCTATCTTTCAAAAACTCTGCAAGTTTACTCAGTAACTGTACAGTATATTTTATTCATACCCCTGTTTATTTGTATCTATAAGTATAAATTACTTCTCTATACTATGTATACATTAAATAAGCACTATATATATTAACTATTAATTAGTATCTATCTATATATAACTAGTTTTTTTTTTTTTTTTTTTTTACCTGTGGTCAGGCCAGTACTATTTGTTTATTAATCATTAAGAAAACCAATCGAGATACATAGGGCAATTGCATTATAGCTAAACTAAAATCTTGTACTGACATACTCGTTAATGGCTTTCAATTCTCAAAGAGCTTCAATCTCTAAGTACAACTTTGAGGACAATATTTTGCTCTGAACTAAGTTTTAGGTGAAGACCTTCCTAATTTACTCATTATTGCTAGCAGGTTGTCACTACTTATTATTCTTCAAGAAACTGAATTTGAGAAACTACAAAAGAGGAAATGAAAAATAAAAGGAAACGGGAATATCTAAAAATGTGCAAACGCACTTACATGAAAAAAAAAAAAAAGAAAAAAGAAATTTAAAATTGCTCCATGTCCTCCAAAGGACCTCAACTGGAAATCTCTTCTCATTAGGAATCGACCCTTTTGGGATATCCTTTTTCTTCCTAACTATTTGAGGAACTTATCTATCTATACTCTTAATTATTTTCTTGTGACCGTCTGAGGTACTTATTACCTACTCGGATCCAGTGTTTTGCTCAATGCTTCCATTCTTTCGATCTTGATTTTTTATCCACTCACACAAAACAGAATAGCTAATAGTGAACCCTAGGTTCTTATGTGGCTTTTCAGTTTTGTTGTATAACTCCCAATATCTTCCAGCAACCACACCTAGTTAAAGAAATTTTACTAATGTATATCTTCCATTACCCAAAAAGCCAGATTCCCTAACAATCTTTTTGCCTTGTAATGGTGAAAGAATTTGCAAAGTATGGGAATTCTCATCGATTACAATATCATTACACAATGTCTAGGATAATGCATTCTCAATCCTAGAGAAGGGCAATATTTTATATTTTTCTGTTTTTCAGTCTTACAGCCTGACTAGGATAAGGAAATAACCTTCTTCGTATACTTTGCCTGACCAGGATAATAAGAAGTTGAAGGCCTCAGCTTGAACAAATAATCATCTTTTCACCACCTAGGAAATTTAGTGCCCATCCTAATAGCCTCATGATTTCTTTGCTTCAATTACATTTCATTTGGAGAAGTGGAGGAATTCGTACTAGTGATCACTCTTTCTTTCACCAATGACATCATCAGAACATATGATGTAACCAATAGGAGCTTGTTTACATTCTGCTACCAACATGTTTCATGTCGACCAATCACTTTTAGCAAAAGCTATGTCGATTTTATGTCATTCCAAAATTCAGGGTCAAGCTGGGGTAGGCAAAATTCCCTAAAAAACTTTGAAAAATGAGCGACTCTAAGAGGATAGAAACAGTGGGAAGGAAATTTTTTGGTTTAGGCTTTTGTTCACTCATCCACCCACTGCAGAAAATCTCTAGTTGCACTCTTGCTTCAGGAGATAGGCTTTCAATACTTCACTGTTGGTTTTTCTTCCTTTTAGAACTTTCTTGCCATTAGTAAAAAAGATATTTCTTGACTTTTCTTGATTACCGGAAGTCAACTTTTTGTTTGAAAGAAGTATAAACAAGAAAGAAAAGTTGAAAGGGACTCTTGAAGATATCCTTCAAGTTGTTTTAGAGAAAGTAATAAGACTTTATTAGTAGAAAAGTATAAAACTTTTTGCGAACATCTTTTTTATGTATTGTCAAGGAATCAGCAGAAAGAGTTTTTTATAATTTAATATCTATATATGTCCAATTATATTGATTATACTATATATGTATATAAGCACTACTTTTTTAGGAAACTATGCAATTCCTTCTTGATTATTCCTAGCACAATTTTTGTTAAGAATAGACTGGTTATCAGGTCGTCAAATTTTCTTTATCCTGGATCCAGTTTTTAATCCTTTGAAGTGGTCAACAGATTTTTTCTTCCACTAAGGTCTTCCGATAGTACTGACTATAGAAGTCCTCATAGCCTAGCATATGATAATCAGTAGTACTCTACTAGTAGATTAGATCTACTTTTCTTATTACCTTTTCTAACTTACTACTAGGGGTAACGTAATCAAGTCAGGATAATCCTAGCCGATTTCGAATCTTAATCTTCAAAATACAATCTTTATATAGACCATATCCCATGAGACATTCAGTTCCTTCTGATTGTTGTGTGACTATATGCAAAAATGATGGAATTTGGTTA
The DNA here is from genome assembly GCA_910592055.1 of Acaulospora colombiana. Taxonomy (NCBI): domain Eukaryota; kingdom Fungi; phylum Glomeromycota; class Glomeromycetes; order Diversisporales; family Acaulosporaceae; genus Acaulospora; species Acaulospora colombiana. The sequence goes on from CAJVPT010001111.1 coordinate 23,178, forward strand.
GATCAATAGATATAAGTTCTATCAAACTTCAGGCATTGCCTCCTGGAGGATTTAAACTTACATCTTGCTATTTGACCTATAAAGTGCTAATTACTGCATTATTGATCCATAGGTTCTTTTATTTTTATTTTTTTTTTTTTTAACCCTCTGTCAGGCTAGTTATGTGTGCTTTATTAAACAATTGTAAGCTGTACATATAGTATG
>CAJVPT010001112.1:0-23346 GCA_910592055.1 Acaulospora colombiana
TAAGAAAAGTATTAAGACTTTATTAGCAAGGAAGTATAAAAACTTCTTGTGAACATCTTTTTTGTATATGGTCAAAGGATCAGTGAAAAAAAGGAGATTTTCAAAAAATTTTTTGATATCTCTGGAAATTATATATATAACTTTAACTCCGGAAACTTCTAACGATACTGGAAGTTCTCCAGAGATTTACGCTTAAAAATCTTCAGAGATCTTTGCTTAAAAAATTTTATGATATAGGATCAGACACAGTCAGATAAACACTTGTTAATTTAGTGAAAAAACTTTGCAAGCAGGCAATATACTTCTCAGGATTATCATTTTTTAACAACACAAGGAAATACAGGGCAGCAATATAAATTTCTAAATATTGTTAAAGGTCAAAGAGGTCAGACCAAGTTCAGAATTTTTGCTATGATCATGTGACTGATGATTATAACATAACTGAAACTTATGCAAAACAATCAATTGCTGACTATCACCATACCTCTTGCAAGCTAGAAGAATATATAAACAATTCATTTATGTCAAAAAGGTAAAAAACTATGAGCTGAGGTAATAGAAAATTAGTTAATCACGAAACAATTTATGCATGACATAATACTAGAATAGCCATAGTGATTATATAATAGCCCTATGTATAAAAATATATAAATATAACTTCCTTCAATGACTTAATAAAATGACGAATCTTAAGACGAATCTTTTGAATAGATTGTTATAACAGTAAAGTTATAAGTAATTTTAGGAAAAACTACCTTGAGACTCACTCAAATATTTTTATGCCTTTGCCTTGATTTTTTTGAATTTTGTGTGTGTGATAGAAAAATGAACTCTTCTATCTATAGGTTATACAAACCTTTGGTCATTAGCACCAAATTCACTGATCAGCCTGCTACAATATATTTAAAAAACAGGTATTAGCTATATATATACATATACAACTTGCCAGTCTAATAGGAAACCAAAAGCCTAGTTGCAAGTTAAATTGTCAACAATCCAACTTGCAACTATACAAATGCCTACTTAAATGTTTTTGAGAGCCCTGTTTTAGTCTAGGATTTTCTATTAAAAGCAATAGCAGCAGTATAACAAATTTAAATTTGTCTAGTATTTTATTAATAAAATTTAATATATTAGTTTAGGATTTCCTACTGTAGACAATATTGAACTTTATTGACAACAGCTAGTTGCACTTTTATGAAGGCCAGCCTATAAGTATTAGTTCAGGATTTTCCACTGGAGGCAACTTTATAGACTTGTCAGATAAAAGACTTTTTGATTTTTGTTCTCCTCCTTTGATCGATTTACTTATAATTAGTTTTGATCTGTTTCTATTTCTTAGAAACATGTATTATATAACCTATACCAGAGTTTTAGAAATAAATATAAGGTGTAGCAGCAATAAAATATCGAATGCCTTGTACTCACTTGACTATAAATATGATGGGAATAGTGAATTGATATAAAGGTTTGATCGATAATTAAGGTGTCAGATTATTTAGTTAATAAAGATATCAATTAAAGTAGTCAAAAAAGGTGCCAGTTTATTTAGTCGAAAAGAAAAAACTGAGTATACAGTTGTAGCAAAAGCAAAGGCAGTTAATGTAACAGCTATAAAAACATCAGCAAGTAATAAAAATATATCTTTAATTGTAGTTATGTGGTGGTAGACAGCTATATATATTTAAATAAAATTGATCATTTAGCCAATATATAAAGAGGTATATATATTTTCTTAAAAACTAGCAAGAAACAGAAAAAAAAACATTTGCAGATAAAAAAAAAATTTCTAGGCAAGATATCTGGCAGTAGGGATGGTAAAGTGACAAAAGTAAAAGAAAGCAAAATAAAAAATCGATAAAAAAATCAGAAAAAAAATTTTTTATTTATTGTTCAATCATGTTTCTCTATTGTGATTACTCTTATATCAATCAATTTTTAACAATTACTATCTATTAAAACAATTACAATAACTTGCATCAATTGCCTATATCAGTATTATATTTGGATGCTATAGTAGTATTATTATATAAGTACTACAACATACAGGCTACTTACTTCATTAAAAAATTTTTTTTTACCTTAGAAAAAGTTTAAACAATAAATATCATTCTAACAATATATTAAACACTACAACAAAAAAAATAAAATTTAAAATAAATCATCAGTATTTCTTGTCAAAGGCCCTTTCCACTATGATCACAAGCACATGCATACCCTAACTATTTTATCTAATAATTAATTTCTTTTATTGGTTATTAAATTTTTACTCACTGAAAAGACTTGTTTTGATGAAAACCCTCATTGCAGGTGCTGCCAAATAATCATGTGCCATGAGTACCAAACATAGAAATTGATGTTCATGTATTTTTCACCACTCTAATATATCAATTTCATCACTAACATTTGAAAGAGAAAGATACAGCTGCAATTCATCTGGTTTTCTACATTATGTTGCTTAAACAGCTTCGAACTAACTGTCCCTTGAATATCTTTTCCACTGCCTAATGCAGTATTTTATATACCATGCTTTTTGTATTTTTGAAAAGCTTCTAAAAAACTTTAAATTATAACATACTTAATATTTATTTTATCGTATTTAATAAAATATAAAAATATACTTACCTTTCTTTAATTTTATTAACCATTTCTTCCCATTTATTCATTTCATAATTTTCTATTTTAAACCTCAGATCTAAAATAACCGCTAGTATTAATCTTGTTATAGTACTCTTTAAATTTTTCTAAACAAACAGCTACTGCTTCTTTTATTGTTTTGTTAGCTTCTTTTTTATTATACATATCTTTTAAATGGTTAATTAATGTATTCTACCTAAGGATAATTGAAGAAAGTGTCAGATAGCTTGAAGCTAAAATTATTTCTATTATTTCTTTAAACTGCTTGAGCAATTCTACAATCTGCTCAAATATATTCTGATCATTATTAGTAAATATATATTGTTTTAGTTCCTGGCTTGATATCACAATATACTTGATTACCTATATATAAATTTTTTAAAATTAAAATTAAAATAAATACCAATAAAAACAAATTAAACTTATTGCTTTTAGCTATATAACATGGGCCACTATTTCATATGTTGAATTCTAGTATATTTATATATCCAAAATTAGTTTCAAAGTTTCCATTCCTAGAGACTTGCAAGCTGCATTTAATTTTTCACATTATTGAGGTGATTATCATATTTTTATGATAAGTCTATGCAACTATATATATATAAATTAGTTATAGATATAAAAATAAAATAACATATATATATATAATTTACCTTCTGCAATTTATTTGAAAGTATACTCAAGACTTTTTGGATTCCGATATTTATGCAGTATGCAAGACATCGAAATGGTTCTCTTTTGCATTAAAAGAAATTGCTTGTAAATTTTTCCATTCTTCCAGTGATTTAATAAATAATAAGTTATTTGATACATTGTCATTCATTATTCCTATTATCTTTAAATATATATATATATATATGTTATAACATATAATTGCAATATATTAAATGTAAAAAAGAAAAAACTCTTTCCATAAATCACCCAAATCCTTAGAAATTTCCTTTTTAGGTAATATATTCAAGAAAGAGACAATACATATAACTCAGGACATATACTCTCTTACAATACCAACACATAATAGATATTTTAGTACAGAAAACAACATTTTGTATATAGCTCTAGTCTAATAATCACTAAGAAAAACACAATATAAAACATAACCTTAATTATATTCTCTTTGCTAAAGAGAAGGAAATAGGTCAATATAAATTGATTCACAGTTAGAAAAGGGGAGCCAATATCAACTTCACAAAGCTTATAGCCAGGTTAGTACAGGTTGATACCTTTCTTGAAACTACAAGAAATCCTAAAGCAAATCTCAAATTCTTCAAGACCCAGAAGGATATCAAAGCTTCCTATGATCTAAATAGCCTAATATATATACTAAATTTCCACACATATCAAAACACATCACCAGAGTAGTGCAAATATGTATATATACATAAAGCTGTTGTCAAAACAAGTTTGATAAAAGTTCAATACAACAACACAACAAGTGTGACTTAAATTAATAAGATTATCAAACACAACTATCACAATAGAAAGTGATCTATATAAACAGAGCATTAGGATCTGTAAAAAACACAATAAAGTCAGTGTAAACAGGTAAACAACCTAAGTAAAAAAGGAGAAATAACACATGCCTAATCAAAACAAGATTAAAACATATACAAAAACAAGGTTATAGTCAAAAACAACAAATATTACACGTAAAAACTTGTCAACAATTACTAAAATAATACTAAGAACACATATTAATTTATTCATATGACTATTTATAATACAACACAACAATATGACAATAATATCAATCCATACATATATTCTATCATAAATAAAGCAAAGTAGATACTTTAGATAGTAAACAATAAAGAAGACGATATTATTGATACACTAATTCAATTGACAAAAAAGTATGATGAAATAGGCAAACTATGGGCTATACAACAAATTGCCAAACAAAAAGGTATAACTAATCACAATGGTATGATGGCAGATATTTCAGAAATGTATACCATACTGGATAGTATTATTGCCAAAATCCTAAGAATAGATAAGACAACATTTTACAAGAAACAAATCCTTATACAATATATTACATTTCTTTGACATAAAAGAAAGAGAAAGGAAGAGGATCTATTTCAATCCTATATAGAAGATAGATACCTGGACATAATCAAAGAAAAGTCGACAAAAACATTATCCATTTCTAATGATAGGTTTCTAAAGTATTTAGTATATAAAATTTTACAGATCACTTACAGTATATCCCTTTTTGAGGGACAAAATTCATAGCTCTTTACTTCAATAGGGACAAAAGTCAGAAAATATTATAAATCAATGATATTGATAATAGAAAACAATTATGGATGGTTTTTTTATAATTATTAATTTAAAAATTTTAATGTTTTCTAGTGAGGGATATTTGATTTTTGTCTCTGCCTCCCCCTTTAAAGACCCATCTTTATCCATTCCAATGGAGATCACTACTGATGTAGAAAATAGATTAATATTAGATAATGAAATGACAATAGTAGAAGGTCAAAAACAGGAGAAAATAGAAGCAAAAACTTTTAAAGGCAAAATTTAAGGCCACAATATAAGCAAGTGCAGCTCTTATACTATAAGAAACAGGCAAGCAACTACAATACTAAATCCCTATTTCATAAACAAAAAGGGTAAATACAAAGTAGGGGCAATGACAACCAATATTCCAAGGAACAATGAAGAAGAAACCAAGATATACTTGAGTAGTATATTGAAATTGTCACGAAACAAGTGCAACCTTCTTCACAAAGAATTTATCAATGAAAATGAATGGTTGAGTTTCTATCTGGAAGAAAAAGAAGATCTCAAATGTTTAGAAGAGATAAACAGAAAGAAAGAAGCTTTCAGTCTACAAAAACTCGAAAACAAGGGCACCAACCTAAAACAAAATATAGAGATATTAGACAAGAAGATCTTTCAATCAAGAAAAGAGAAAGAGAAAGAGAATATATGACATGTTAGCTTAATAGATATAGTATACAAAACTTCACAACACCTTATAAAAGAATATTTCAAAAGATATAGTGAGATGCAAAATATATATATCTATAAGATCAAAATAAAAACAAGAGTTAAGACTTATATAAAGTGGCATAGCTATCTCAAAACAAACCTAAAAACATTATGGATGACCCCCTTAGAAACAGAAACTACTAGAACCATTTTCTCCAAGAAAGAACTAATAGACAGAGAGATTAATGACATTCTAATAAAAAGAAATAAAAACTCTACAAGACTATTAGGCACAAACAAGTTCTACTCAAGTTTGGTAGCCAGAGTGCTCAATGGTATAGAAGCAAAAGCTTGTTACACTTCAAGAAACTCCTTTACACAGAAGAAACAAAACTTTATAGTCATATGTTTTACATCAAGAGAGGCACTTAACAAAGCCTGTAAACAACATATCTTCTTACAAGGACTATGCCTATTATAGAGTGTAAAAAATACAATAACAGAAAATGAAAAGACCTATGATATTGAAAGAAAAAAAGCCATAGCACAAGATATAAAAGTTGAAATAGACAATAAGGCATCTATAGACTCATTATTTGACAATGAATCAATCAGTTTCTCCTTCTCTTATAGTAGAAATTATCAACCTTCAAGAAAGTAATGCCCAAGAGATCTATTCCCAAGAGATCAAAGAAGATAATATAGAACCTAAACCGGTAGGAGAAGACAAAGAAATAATAAAAGACTTAAGAACCCAGCCATAGGAAGTAATAGAGAACTTATTAGCAATCCAAGGCCTAGCCAGTACAATAGTTTTGACAAGTACGTATCAAATATAAAAATAGAAAATAAAGAAGATTCATTATACCATATCTTAAACAACTTAGAAAAGTTAAGTGATAGAATAGCCAGACTAGAAGATAGAACAGCTCTTAATAGACAAATAAGATACAATAGAAAAGAAGCAAATCACGTCTAAAAAAGCACACCAGTTGTTCAAGATAATAAGAGGGAAAACAAGATTAGTTTATTCCCAGTAGAAATTTCAAAGGAGAGAAACCATCAACAAAAAGAGTATAACAGTATACGATTAGATAATTTGAAACTAGGAAAATTCTTATAAAGTGAAAATACTGACTTTTTGAACAAAAAAAAGAAAGAAAAAGAAAAGCAAAGTAACAACAGAGATGAGAAAAAAAACATTGAAAAAGGGTAATAAGAATAGGTACACACAATATAAGGGGTATCACTGACATAACTAATTAATATAATCTTATAGAAGACATAAGTGAGCAAGACATAGAAATAATAGAATTGTGTGAGACTAAGCTAATGCACAGTAATGCAAAATAGGCTTTCAGTAATCAGAAAGAATACAAACACTTCCATAGTATCAACAAAGATACCCCATATGGTGCAGGAGTAAGTCTACTAATAAGAAAAGATCTTGAAAAACAAGTAGCATCAGTAAAGAAGGCAGATAATTATATTGTATAATTGCCATCAACATATTGACAAAGAAGAACAAATCTGCATTATACAGATTTATATTCCATCAAATAGACATAGACACAAGAAAGTATAAGACAATTTAATAAGCTATATTAGAGAAAAACATGGGCAGGGCTTTCACACAATTTTAATGTGTGACTTTAATGCAGCATACAATCTATCAAAAGATAGAGCATCCTCATCCAAGGTATGTTTCAGACCCTTATGCTGACCTAAAATTTCTCTATTTAACTTTCTGGATGAATGGGATTTTTTAGATATACAGGCAATATGGAAAAAGAAAGACAAAACTTCTATAAGACAAGATACCACAAGCAGTAGCAGAATAGATTTCATCTGGATGTCACAAAGTTTGGCAAAATATACAATCCTACAATTCACCAATTAAGACATGAAAGAAATTACTGAAAGTGATTATACTATACTTTTAGTAACTCTACATGATGATAATCTATTCACAAGAAACAAGATCATTAAACACTGCACAACATTCAAAATATGAAGGATTAATCTAAAAGGAACATCCCTTGAACAATGGCAAGCCTTTCAAGAAAGCCTGAACCATAAACGCAAAACTTCCTTGGAGCCTATGCTCAATGAGAAACCTGATAAAAATGAAAGAGAACTATTAGCAAATAAAATCTGGAAAACCTTCGAAGATCTAATTTGTAGGACAGCTTTTAACAAATTAGAAACCAAAAAACTGGTATCAAATAAGAAGAAACGATACAAATACAGTCCAGAATTTATGTGATACAGAAGAGCTTTTCAATTAAAAATAGTCTTTAAGAAAGTAAAAACATCAAAAGAAATAACAAAGGTTTAAGAGCTCAATGTGACTATTGAAAAATATAATACCACACATGATTCATATCATCAGATAGAAAACTATTGCATCCAATACAGTATCTTCAATATTCCCTAGATATTTTTGAAAAAAGATATCCATAATATAATAGAAGGGCTCAAGTTTATAAGTCAAAACTTAGAAGCCAAAAAAGTAAGAGAGAAGATTAAATCAGCTTTAGAACTAAGATGTGATGATCTCAAACACAATCAAAAGAAGATGGTAAACTCATTAACAAACAACAAAAGAAGCAAAATAGTACTTGACTAGATCAAAGTTAAGTAAGATGGTATGGAATACATAATGACAAACAAAAAAGAAATTGAAAAAGAAATAAGAAGATACCATCAAGAGGCCTTCAAAAAGCGAGATGCCAACTTTGCTAATTTTACCGAAGAGTGGAAAAAGAAATATAATCCTAAGCAGTACATTCAAAATGTATAGTACGACAATCTTCTAGAACCAATCATATATAAAGAACTGGAAGAAACTCTCCATGCACTTTCAAATAACAAAGTTCCAGGAAAATCTTAAATTAGCTATGAAATGCTAAAGAAATTGAGTCAAGAAAGAAAAGAATATCTGCAAAAGATACTGAATACCTTATTAAGATAAAAAGTTATATCTGTATATTGGAAACAAAGCCACATATATCCAATAAAACTATGGGGGTATGAATTAGCAAATACAAGACCAATTATACTACTAGAAGTTATCAGAAAGTGCTTCACCAAAATTCTAATTACCAGAATAGAAAAAATTTGCAAGATCAACAATATTTTTAGGGGTTCTAACTACATAGGATTACTAGAAGAGAGTACAACAGAATCTATTCAAATTCTCAACAATATCTGTAAAGATGTAAGAGAAAATAAAAAGAGCTGTGGATACTCTTTCAAGACACAGCCAAGGCATATGATACCATTAGCCTGGAAATACTAACCAAAGTGATGGAAAGGATCAAGACACCTAAAGGTTTTATCAAGATCATGATAAGCCTGTTCCAAAATAGGGAGTTCAAGGTAATATTTGAGAATGACCTCATGAAAACAATAAGGATAGGAGATGGAATAGACCAAGGAAAAACTATTTTACTACTAATGTGAAGAATTTTCTATAACCCTTTGCTGTACAAATACAAGAAGACATAGAATAGGGATACAAAATGAAAGTCTCATAGAATTCTGATTTAAATAATATTACCACTAAGAAGCTAGAATCAAGACATGCAGCCATAGTTTTCATAGATAATACCACATAGATAGCAAGGTCCAAAGAAAATATGAAAAAGATCCTAGAAACAGCAAAGATCTTTTACAAAGCAAATGACTCTCAGATCAATAGCAATATGTTAGTTTTGATTATTATCAATAATCCTAATCACTATCCAGAAGAAGTTCATGTAGAAATCAACAAAGAAATGGTTAGAGAGTTAGATAGAAAAGAGCAAGCAAGATTCCTGAGAATATGAACAAGCAATCAGAAAACTGCAATCAAACTCCAAAAAAGAGTCTTTAAAAGAAATTAATACTGTTATGAGAGTTCTCAAAAACAAGAAAGTGACTGATAAGCAAGCCCTTTATATACTATATAGAGTATTGATTCCGAGAATAGAATTTAGAATGCAGTATAGTATATTGTTCTAGAAAATATGCATAACTTGACAGCAGCATATCATAAGCTCTTCAAGAACAAAGTAGCCTTATGTAGATTCATCCTCAACAATGTGATTTACCATCTGAAGATACATAATCTTAAAAGTATATGGATGTTTCAAAAAGAAAGCCAAATAACTGGACTCTGTAATAGAATAAATGATCAGGGTCTAACAGGGCTTATGACAATTATCAGGTTGAAACAAGTGCAGATTGAGCACTGGGAGCCCCACAATCTTCTTTTATGTGAATTCCTAGATCACCTTGATGATAAAAGAAATTTCATATTACAAGTTCTAAAGTTAACTAAAGACTTGGAACCAACTTTTCAAAGTTGGAAGTGGAATGATATTTTCGAGTGAATTAAAGACAATAGTCTAATTAAAGAATATCTAACAATAGAAGAATATAGAAAGGCAACACCATCTTTGTGAAATAACAGGTTAATGCATATAGACCAGCTGATAAACCAAAACCCTACAAAGTTCAGAAAGTGGAAAATGATTTAACTTATCTAGCATACTAGAAAAGGTCCTATCCCAAAATAATATGATATTCTATAAAAAGCTATAACTAAAGAAAGTATAAAAGATCTTACAACACTTTGGAAAAAGAGACAAGAATAAAAATGGTTACCAAAATGTACTAAACTTGAACCTGACAAAGATAAACGAAAAAAAACTTGAATAGTTGCTCAGAAAGAGAATCAATAAATAGTATGGGGAAACTGATTCAGGAGAACAACCAAGGTACTATGATAATTCATCATTTCAACTATTAGGAAACAAAAAATGGTCTAGAAACAGTTCTTACCAAATGTGCAGGATGCTTACTAAACAATAGAAATAGAAATGAAAGTAATATAAAAATAGAATCAGATTTGATCTCTACTATACCATTATTAAACCATTAAAAAAAATACTAGAAGAGCACAATCACTAAAAGTTTCTTGTTTCCTATTGGAACTAAATAGTATAATAATCAAGAGTATAGTTCCAGAAACCCAAGATCTGACAAATGACCAAATTGAAAAAATAGAACAAGTATTAATAGAAAATTGGGAACAAGAAATACTCAGAGACAATGTTAAGCAAGAAGTATATCAAGATCACCTACTTGAAATTCTTCAGTGCAATCAAGGATCACAGGAAAAGCTGATTTTCTACTCTGACAGATCCTTAATTGACCATGGGAATGAGAATACAAAAATGAGTGCAGCATGGATACAAACAGAAGAAGCTGAAAAAGAAAGTAAATTTCAGACAGAAGTCAAAAACTGGCTCTCGTCTACAAGGACAGAACTGGTGATATTGGTTACAATAGCTTTAGTAACTCCAATAGAGAGTACTGTTAAGATCTTTACAGATAGTCAAGTCTATATCTCTAAATGGAAAAAAGCTAAAGGAAGAATATTCGAAGATGATATACAAAAGATAGCTAAAAGAAAAGAATTGATCATTATGGGCAAGAATGCTAGATCTTGTAAAGAAAAAGCATATCCAACTAACTTTAACTAATATTAAAGCCCACTCTAATAATTCATGAAATGAAAAAGCAGACCAACTGGCCAAAGAGATATTAAAGCTATCAGCAATAGAATGGAAAAGTCTCAAATCAAGCAAGATATCTACAGAAATTATGTGGCAAGAAGAAGTAGTAGACAATCCAATATAACAGTTTATCAAACAAATTAATAAAAGATCAATGGCTCTATCATAAACACAGCAATATAGAACAGAAACAAAATAGCATCACCAAGTTCACAACATCAAATCTACATATGGGATCTGGCATGGGATATATTAAAAGATGGAAATATATAGGATGTCTCCTTAAAAAGTTCACCAAGAAGAAATTTCCTGATTAAATTGACCAATAATGAACTATCTCCTTTAAGTAAGCTAATAATAAGAAGACCAGATCTATATAAGCAAACAAGATGTATAGCATATAATCAGTATCAAGAAACAATAGAACATTTATTAGAATGTGCTGATCATAAGATTGAGATACTAGCGGCATGGCAAAAAGAATTTGAGACTTTTCTTAAAGAATTTAGCAAGTTGTATCAAGAATATAAGAGGAAAGCGGATGAAAAAATAGTACAACTAATAGTTAACAATAGAAGAGAAAAAGATGAATTAGATAAATAGGCCTCCAGACTAATAGAATTAGCCTCGCAAACTGGTTCAAGCACTCTTAACTTTTGCATAGAATTAGTAAAAGGTGATGCAATCAAAAAAAGCTGCTAATCTAAACTGTTATAGAAAGAAGTTGGGAACAATGACAAAAAAATGAATTCTAAAAGTACAAAAGAAGGTTTGCAATTAGATCTGAAAACAAGTCTGGAACGTGAGATATGAAAATATTATTGAATGGAAACAAGAACAAAGAATTGATAGATAAGCAAAATACAAGAAGGCCCAGGAAGCAAGAAGGCAAGACTTGCAAGATAATCCTAGTTACAAAAGCACAAGGCAAAGAGAAGAAATAAAAGAAAATGAAAACAAAAACCTTGTAGAAATTATAAGAAATAGGATTAAATATAGGATGAAGTAGTTAAGTTTTGATCCTTGTCAGAATATTGTGCAGTGATCTGCAATAGTGACTTGTGGATGATGATGTTAAAAGTTGGAAGGGTTTTTATCTGAACTACTAATGGAGCGATAAATCACTTCCAAAGTTGCACTTAGAGTCCTAAATAAATATAAGACTTTGATAAGTGAGTTAGTTAAAGATTTAACTTTAGTGACACATATATAATGTATAGTTTACAATTGTTTAATAAAGTATATATAACTAGCCTGACAGAGAGTTATATTAAAAAAAAAAAGCAATCAGAACAACTTCCAACTTTTTTTACGGATTCTCTGATCACACACAAAAAAGATGTTTACAAGAAGTTTTTATACTTTTAAGCTAATAAAGTCTTACTACTCTCCTTAAACCAACTTGAAGAAACTTGAAGAGTCATCAATTACCCCCCCTCCTCTTGCTTACTATCAAACAAATGCTTGATCTCTAGTGACCATAAAGATCAAGAAAAACATTTTCTATCAATAGCAAGAAAGCTCTGAAAGAAAGAAGAACTAATGTGCCTTCATCTCATACTGTAGAGAAACATCATAGAAGTTCTGCATAATAAAAAACAACTTTCCTACTCTCTTGTTAGTTGTTTGACTTCTCATAGTGCTTGTTCTTGATTTTTTCTGGAGAATTTTGCCTACCTCAGTTTGACTTTAAATTTTGAGTAGCACAAAGTTTCTTACACCATAATTGAACAGATAAAGCTCACATTAGTAAAAGAATATAAACAAGCCCCTATTGGTTACTCATGTGTCTGAATGCATTTCCTTAGCTTCATAAGAACCTGGGATTCACTATAAGTCATTGGTCTGGATACGGGTAGATATAGGACACCGCTCCGATTATATCATTGGTTTCTTTAAAAAAAAGTCCGTCTGATCATGATAAAGGTCACAAGATACTATAACTGGATTTTATGGTTATAGCCACTTATCTCTGGCCATCAAGTAGATTCCTTTTTCAGCTCTATCGAATAGGTAAAGATTCGAAACAAAGTCCTCGTGGCAAAGTTGGGTTTTATGACAGGCAAGATATAAAGGGGTCAAATTTTTTTTCTTGAGATGATGTGTCTTACCTGAGCACGTTTATTAGGGAGAATTTAGAAGAATCGATGAATCTTATTTCTTGATGCGTGAATTAGATTAATCTGAGTAATTCTCTCTGACAACAAGCCATCCCATGAATTGGAGTAGTTAGAATTCACAACATGGAGATACTGAAAGCAGCTGAGGAACAGGCAATATGCCCTCAACTGATGAAGCTCTTGAAGAGTAATTAACTTACGGAATCAAAGTGGTAGTAGTAGTATAAAATTTTAGTTCTCATAGACAATCTTAGGAGTGTTTTATTAATAACCATTTCTTGTATCTGCATTCATTTGCCCTGACTTAAAACTTTAATAAAACAAGGCTGAATCGTCATTTCAAAAAAAAAAAAAAAAAATTAAAAAAAAACAATATATTAAATATAAAATAAATTTATCTTCTTTTGTATCATATATTTTTCTAAGCATGATACAAAACTTTCTTTGATATTTTTACCTGTATGCATGTTCCAGATTTGTACAAAATCTAATGTTATATTATATATTTTCTAATCACTACTAATAAAATATACAGTTATCACTAGAAATGCCTTTATCAAAGTTGATGTCCAAATATTGAGAATGAATAAAATATAGCTCTTCACTTCTTGCAAAATTTTTTTTGATTTTTTTTTTATCAGCCAAGTAAAATTCATTATATATATTTTAACAGATGTAACAACTGGTATTTTAGTTTTTTATGAGATTGATTGGATAAATATATGGAATGTTGACTCTTCTACAATCATAAAAGGGTGTTAATTTATAACAATCTATCAGATGAAATTTTGTTTTACTTTTTCAGGTTCATATATCCACTATATAAAAAATAAATTTTAGTATAATTTTAAATTTAATAAATATATTTATACTGACTATTGTAGTATTAAAAAATTTTTTGATTAAAGATTTATTGGAATATGAATTTATTTTTATCGAGTAGTTTTTTTCTAGGTGTTTGAAAAGATTAGAGGTGTTGCCTCCACTATAGGTATATTTGGTGCTGCAATAATTGCAAAAAACTTTTTTATTTTTATTGAAATCAAAATCTTTTGCAAAATGATTTCACACTTTATTTCTATAATTTATTTTATTACTTGATGATACTTCCGAAAAACTACTTATAGCAACATTATAGTATCACTCAATTTATAACTATCTAAATTAAAACTTTCATCATTTATTTCACTGAAATTGTTGAAAATACTATCATATTCTATTTTATTTTTTGATATAAATAATACCAGTAATGTTACAGGAAGAAAAATATCATAAAAAATATCACAAAATTTTAAAAAAACATATAAAAGTATTAAAGGAATATAAAAAAAAATCCAGAGGTTTTTTTTTAATTATCTTAAATAGTTATATTTAAATATAGTTAAACTATCAAATTTTATTTGAACCTGGCTAGATTTTAAAACTTGAAATCTGATCAGATTTCAAAATCTGAAATCCATATCTGATTTGAATACAAATGGATCAAAAAATTTAAAATTTGATCTGATTTGTTTAGATCAAATTCATGAATTATTTGGTTTAGATAAAAATTGCAATCCCTATTTACAGGGTATATAACCTTCAGATCAATAGTAACAAATTAGTTCTAATTACTATTAACAATTTCAACTGGTATCCTGAGAAAGTTCAAGCAAAAATCAATAAAAAAGTGATAAGAGAATTGAATAGAATAAAACAAGCAAGATTTCTAGGGATCTGAATAGGCAACCAAAAGATAACCATCAAGCTCAAAGAATAGATGCTTAAAGAAATCAATGTGATTATCTGAGCTCTAAAAAATAAAAAACTAACAGATAAATAAACTCTTTACATTTTGAATAGAATGCTAATATCAAGAATTGAATTCAGAATGCAATATAGTATACTGTTTTGAAAGATTTGTAACATTTTAACAATAGTATATAGAATACTCTTCAAAAATAAGATCATATTATATTGATTAATACCCAACAATGTAATATATTATCTCAAGATTTATAACTTAAAGAGTGTTTGGATGTTATAGAAAAAAAGTCAAATAATAGAACTATGCAATAGATTGAATGATCCAGAACTAGCTGGAGTCATAATGATTATTAGACTCAAATAAGTATAAGTCAAATACTGGGAGCCTGTCAATATACTTATATATAATTCACTAAATAATTTTTCAAAAAAGGATAACTTTTCACTACAAGTACTGAAGTTGATTAAGAATGTAGGCATAATTTTTCAAAGTTGGAAATAGGATGATATTTTTGAATAAAATCAAAGAAACAGTTCAATTAGAGAATATTTGTTGGTAGAAGAATATAAAAAAGCAATTTTATCACTCAGAAACAATAAGTTGATATATATAGATCAGCTAGTTAATTATAAAACAAGAGAAATACAAAACTGATAAATGCTTCAATTCTTATACATTAGGAAAATTTTTTGACAAAGATCTTTGGAGATTTTGGGGTATAAATCTCCAGAGGCACTTTGATATCATTAAAAGTCTCCAAAGTGGAGATTTATATATAGAATTTCGAAGATTTTCAAATATTTTAAATTTTAATAAAATAATTTCATATTATTATCAAAATATTTATTTTTAAAAATTTATTTATTGAAAATTAGTTTTTTTATATATTTTTATTAATCATTTACATTTATATCACTCATTGTTGAAGTAGACCTTACTATTTCTATATTTTTTGATTACAATCCTGAATTATTTTCATTATTTTCTACTTTCTCTGAAGAACTTTGAATTTCAATATCTTTTTGCTCATACATTTCTTGATCTTTATTACTTGAATTGCCTCTGTAAATCTGATTTTCTTTTTAATTTTTTTTTAAAATATATTATTAGTAAATAAATAACTCTAAATTACTTCGAAGAATTTTAAAACATGCCTTATTTTTTTCTATTTTGCTTTTAATTAATACTTCATTAATTAAAATATTTTTATTGTACGAATTTAAAATCATTTGGTATATTGCGATAGCAAATGCAACTTGTTCTTTGGAGGCATCCCTTTTTGGCCAGACTTTTTCAACAATGTGTGCCATCACACTTTGATCTTCACTCCTAGAACAGATATAAAAATTTTTGAAGCACTCCCAGGTTTTTCGCAATTTTTTCCAGGCTGTAATTTCTGTAGCAGTTGCATTTGTATTAATTGTATCCAGGAAGTTTTTATCAAAGACTAAAAACATGGTATCCCAGATTTTCGAAGCTGTGATTTCTCGAAGGTGATTTGTGTTGTCTCACAAGCTATTAAATAAATAATATTGCCAATAAATTTATTTATATTATTAATAACTGCAATAATTATCACTTGGTGAATATACTTTTCATAATATATTTTTCAACATTTTTTTTGTAAGGCCTTTAAAGAACTCTGAATATTCTTACTGAAAATATTTCTCTATATACTGATAAAAATCTTCAGGATCTGTGTATATTTTTTCAAAAAAAACTTCTTTTAAAATACTCTTGATTGCATGCTATTATAGAATCCAAAATATTATTGAAGTTCTTCGAAAATTAAAAAATTAACCTTATCTTGATAAAATCCTGTTCAGTGATTAAATGTTGACTCATGTAAATTTTATTTTCTAAATGAATAACCTTATTTTCGATAGCTTTTTGACATTCTAATAATTGATCAATTTTCTTATGAAGACTTTTGTAGGACTCCAAAAGCCTCTTGATTACTATATTAGAAACTAAATACATAAATTAGTATTTATTTAAATAATTACTATAAACCACTGTATACACTACCCTGGGTATTAATCAATTTACCCCATGATAAATTGATTAGTACCCGGGGGTATTCTACTAGAAGGGGGGTAGTATAAATAGTAAGATATTTAGTATCTCTCACTTGCCCATTCATACTGCAATTTTACTGGCTCTAGCTTAATATACCCGGGTAGTAATCATTTATTGAGTAACAATTTTATTGAATACTATCGGGTATTATTTAAGGGGAGGTATTACTTTAAGGGGGGTATTGTATGCAGTGGTTTACGGTACTCTTTTTTAATATATCTAAGATTCTTTGAGCAATCTCTTAGTAGGCGAAGATTCTAGAATATAACTGGAGAATCTTAATTGCTTCTGGAACAGTTCTGTTTCTATTTCAGCTTGAGGTATTGATCTTCAACTTGGAATACCGGGAGTACTCTTGAGCTTTTTGGAGGGTTTCGAAGTATCCTTTTCACTTGAGCTTGAACCTGAAATCATTTGTTGAAATATGTTACATGTTTCTTTTTTTTTATTTGATATTAAAAAAAAAAAGAACTTTAAAGACCTTATATAACACAAATCCAAAGAAGTTATGTCATATTATAACCATATGTTACTCTTTGTCACCTTTCGAAAATTGCTTCATAGTTTTAAAAATAAAATCATATTAACAAAATTATGACAACATATAAATTAAATTTTTGATTGGCTAAATTAATCAGTATTTTGTTTGTCAATTTTATTTTAATATATATATTATTACTTTGAATATTTTCAAAGTTTTTTGAATAAAAAATCTTCAAAGTTTTTTATTATTAAAATTAATGAAATTATTTTTGTTTTCAAATTTTTGAAAAATTTTAAAGTTTTTCAGAGAATTTTTCGAAAATTTTTAGAAAAATTTTAACAGGTAAAGATTTCCATTAAAAAAATTTCTTGATGTAGAAAACAAGCAAAGGATTTATTTCAGGATGATACCTATTTATAACTGAGATAATTCAAAGAAATAATTGAAATAGCTTATAGAATCCTGAAAAGAAGAATAGATAAAATGAAGTCTAGAACACTCTAATCTCAATTTCAACTTTGACAAACATCTGAAACTCTAGGTGATTACAAGAAGCAAATTTCAATAATAATAAATAATTTAGAGAAAATTGATTCTAGATAATATCAAAAAACAGCTTAAAATAGAGCACTTCAAATGTATTAGCCTAGTTAAAAACCAAGAATCAAAACTAGCCCAGTATCAATGTTGCACAGAAGGCACAAATATAGAAGAACCATGTATAATTGAAACAAGTATAGAGAAAATAAATATGGTTTTTTACCTCAATGCAAGAAAATCCATCAGAAGAGCTCAATTATTAGAAATTTCAAGTCTCAAAGAAATATTGAAAGGAACAATATATAGAACAATATGTTATGACCAAGTAACTATTAAAATAAAAGAATATTACAAATTGAAATAAAGGATTGGGAAATAAATATTATCAAAGTTCATATTGAAGAAAATACTTATTAATCTTATCTGATTGAAATACTTAAATGTAATAAGAAAAGAATCAATAACCTTCTATTTTGACAGGTTCTTTATAAACCATGGAAGTACAAATATGAAAATAGAAGCAGTTTTGATACAGATAGGAGAGATAGAAAGAAAAACAAGTTTCAAACTAGAGTCGACAATTGGCCTTCATTTATTAGAGCAGAATTAGTAGTAAGCCTATAGTAACTATACTACTAGTAATTCCAGTAAACAATATGATTAAGATCTTTATAGATAGTCAAGTCTACATCTCAAAATGGAGAACTATAGAAAAATAGAATCCAGAATGATTTATAAAAGATGGTTAAAAAAACAAAAATGGTTCTTGTGGACATATATGTTGGATCTGATAAAGAAAAAGAAGCTGAATCTCAAGCTTATTAAGATTAAGGCACATTCTAATATTCAGTATAATAAAGAAACAGATGCTTTTGCTAAAGAAGCACTAAGGTTTTTAGTGATAAAATGAAAAAACTTAGTTTTACCCAAGATCTTCATAGAAATTAAATGGCAAGATATAGTACTAGATATCTCCATAGGACAAGCAAGCTATTAAAAAACAAATAATAAATTAATAGTTTATTAATGGAAAACTCAAGGCAGAACTGAAAAGAGATAGGATTATCAAATTCAAGACCAATACAAATACACATGGGACCTAGTATAGAAACAATTTAAGAATGAATATACATAAAACACCTCCTTTAAGAGCTCACAAAACAAAAACTTTCTCATTAAATTGATCAATAATGATCTACCGATATTAATTAAACTGACTCTAAGAAGATTGGATTTGTATAAGCAAGTAAAATGTATTATGTGTGGCTAAGAAAAGAAAACAATAGATCACTTGCTAAAATACTCAACTTATAAGACTCAATGGAGTGAAGCATGGCAAAAATGAATGGAAAGAGCTATCAAAAAATTCAGAAAACTCTAAAAAAAAAGAAAAAAAGAATATAAAGAGAAAGAGTTAAACTTAATGATAGATAATAGAATAGAAATAGGAGAAATTGATAAATAGATAGTAAAACTAGTGAAAAGGGTTTTAAAAACCAGTCAAGATATACTCAACTTCTGTATGAGACTAATAGAGGAAGATCTAATTGTATAAATAATTGATCTGAAATGTTGCAGTAAAAGAATTGGAAAAGAAGCAAAAAGATGGATAATAAAAATGCAGAAAAAAGTATGTAACTACTTCCAAAAAAAATATAAAATATAAAATGTGAAAAAATGATTGAGTGAAAACAAATATCAGGAATCTACAAATATGATAAGATTAAGAAATCAGTATATCTATAGGACTAGGAAAGAAAAAGCAAGAGTACAGAAAACTGATTTAGTAAAAAGTTAATATACAAAAAAAAAAATCAAATACAAGAAGTTGGAAGAAATTCTACTAAATTTTGTGAAGTATAGTATAAGTGGTTAGGGTTTTGATCTCTGTCAGAGCTCAAAAAAGTGATTTGCAATAGTGACCTGCAGATAATAATATTAGAAGTTGGAAGGGTTTTTATTTGAACTTCTAATAGAGTGAAAAATCACTTCTGAAGTTGCATTTAGAGAGGTAAAATAATCAAAATAAGTGAGTTAATTAAAGAATTAATTTTAGTATTTTATCTAATATATATAGCTTACAAAATGTTAATAAAGTATACATAACTAACTTGACAGAAAAAAAAATTTAATAAAAAAGTTAAATAAAAAAATAGTCAAGTTAATAGAATAAACTTTGAAAATTAATCAAGAAACACTTGGTTTTTATGTAGGTCTAATAAGAAGATATTTATCAGAAAAAATAGTAAAACTAAAATATCAGAAAAAATAATTGAAAAAATAGTCAAAAAATGAATAACAAAAATATAAAGAAAGGTTTGTAATTACATTTGAAAGAAAATCTGAAACTTGAAATATAAAAAAATAATTAAATAGAAAAGAGAAAATAAAAAAACCATCAAACTTATTAGTTAAGAAAACTAAAGTCATAGGGATTAAAATAATAGAACATGAGAAGAAAAGCTTAAAAAATTAAAATCTAAAAAGATTTTAATAAAAGAAGTAAAATATGAAATAAAATAGTTGAGTATTGATTATTATTAGAACTTATTGAATGATTTGTAGTAGTAATCTATAAACAATAAAGTTAATAGTTAGAAGGGTTTTTATCTAAACTACTAATGGAGCAATAAATTACTTCTAAAGTTGTACTTAAAATTAGATTAATAAAAACAAGTAAATTTGTAAAGACTTTATTTTCAGAAAGTTAGTGAACAATTGTTATTTGGCCAACAAGACAACAAAGTTGTTTATTTCAGGAGAGGCTTTTCCTCTCTATATAAGAATCTGGACTAAAGTACTTTTTAGTTAAAATAACATAAATAAATCTATAAATACAATAATTAAAAATACATAAATTTTGACATAACGGATGTCCAGATTTATGGGGCTATAATATAACTTAAAAAAAAAAACAAAAAGAAAAATAATAATAATAAAAGAAATCTATTGGTTCGCGCTACTACTGTTTACGGGGCTAATTTCTATTTTGGGGAAACAAGACAAATTGACTATGATGAAAGGCACTCAGCCTGGGATCGCTAAAGATGATCTTGGATGATGTTACGCGGAGAGTCCAAAAATAGTAGACAGGGCAGACTTCGAGTCCATAGTCATACAGAGTCATGTATACTTACACAGAATTGATGGGGCAGGCGCAGATTCGTTACACATGGCTATAGAATAAGTTCTTCACCAAAAGCAAAGTTGAATAAAAAGTTATTATTAAACATTACTTTTTCTCTCCCTATTTTCTCTTCTTATAAATATTTTTGACTTTTCCCCTTCATTTTTTCTTTTTTTAAATTAATATTGATTAGTATTCAACTAGTATAAGAGATTCCTAGCATTTGATGATGCTAGGAATCTTGAGCAAGTCCTGGTATATTAGGTCCCATTGGTGGTAACAACAAGCCAATCAATAGATATATTAGTATATTCTAAATAATATTAACTTTTGATTAAAAGAATATATAAACAATGTAGACCTATGGGTCAATAGTACAGTAATAGTGCTCCAGGTCACAATCACAAGGTCCATAGTTCAATATCACTTAAGGACCAAAAATTAAAATTATCCTTCTGATCAGGTTTACCGGTTATCCTGTGAAAGTTATACCCAATCATCTGGAACAAGCTTCAATCAGGCTAAGCTATATAAAGATGGAACTTCTGGCTTTCCATCGATCAGGAGCTGAGATCTACAGTTATACTACTAGAAGGAATGCATGAAGAAAGGCTTCTGGTCTAATCTACCATAAACGTCCTATAAGACCCCCTGCCTTGGCAGACTCCAGAACTCCACCCTTCTAGCTTAGGATATCTCAATATAGTGCTCCACTTAAATGAAAATCAGTCAAATAGGACTGATCCGATGCCACAAGTGGTGATAAAGAAAGTAACATGCCTCTTTCTGAGGTCTGAGTAAATAATATCTGGAAGTATTGGAGGGTAAAATTAAATCCCGTCAAGTACATACTATACAGACTAGTTTAGTGAATATAACAAAAAAATTATAAAAGCTCAATACTAAATTGGTCTGTTTTTCCGTCGATGACTGTGTATTAACTGTCCGGCCCCTAGCTAGATCTGTCCACTTACAGAGTGGTTAGTGGGTCCACCTAGAGAAAACTGCGATAGGTTATCATTAATCTGCATGTATATAGAAAATATATAGTTTGTATGAGATGATTAATGTGATGCCCAGGATTTCATTATCTAAGATATTAAGTTAATTCTTAATAAAAAGTGCTCGCATCTAATACCAGTTGTGGTTTAAAAATATATATACTGTATATATATATTTAACAATGCACAATCATATATACCTAACTTATTCCTATTTTTATTTTTAAAAAAGAAGTATTTATACTAGGCAGCCATGTATTTTTCCTATTTTGGTTAGGTTAGACATAGATTGAATTATAAAAATAAATAGCTCTTTGTTCTATTTTTCTCTAGTAATTTATAAATTCTTAGACAATATAGAAAAATATTAATCCCAATTGTTTCTAAATATAATCTTTTGTTAATAAAATACCAGAGAAAGTATAGGATAAGTCAATTTCTCAAAAAAAAAGTTAAAATATAATAATATAATAAGAAATTAAATAATATATAAGGTGTTATACAAAATTAAGCTAATAATCAAAAATTTTATATCACTATAATTTTTAAAATCAATTATTGCTATTAAAAATGCACTTACGTCATATTGCATATTAATAAAATATGTTTGTTTAATTTATTTAAGTATTTAAGTAAAATTTTTTTTTAATTTTTGATATATATATATTAATGTGATGTAAAAATAACTATATAGATAGTAAATATCATATAATAAAAATGCTAAAAAAAGACATGTCTGCTGCTAAAATTGCATGAATTATTGAAAAGTTTAATACTGCAGTTAAACATTGCTTCAAATAGTTAAAATTAATCAGTAGTTCTGATTATTTTGAAAAAAAGAATAGTAACAGAAAATTAGTAATAGACAATTATTTTGAATGATTTATTTTGTGAAAGATTAAGTTATATCCAGAATTGAAAAGAATGTCAAAACACATATTAGTTGTTGAATTTTCATTCAACTCTATTTCTTACTATACTTTAATTAGAATTTTTTTAAAAAAATAATATTCATTTCATTTTTTTTTTCCCCGCACTCAAAACAGGCCCACTTTATTAGGTGTAATTCGGTACATATTACTTAAAATTACAAAGCAATTTTGCAAT
>CAJVPT010001113.1:0-23335 GCA_910592055.1 Acaulospora colombiana
TTCCAATCAGGTATTTCTTATTGAGAAGAGGTCTTGAGAAGCAGGTCTTTGAAGGAAACTAAAAATATTTTTTTTTATTTTTTTATCTTTTCATTTTCTTTTTGTCTACTTAGACATTTTTAGATATTCACCCTCCCCTTTTTTCCAACCCATCTTTTTGTAGTTTCCTGTAATCCAGTGGCTTGGCCAGATATACGACAGTGACAACCTGCTGGCAATGATGCAGTAGACTAGAAGGGTCTTCATCCAAAGATATTGCGAAGTGAAATATTGTTCCCAAGGTCGAACTTAGAGGCTTTTATGCTTACGATGAGTTAGTTAGATTTGAATAATAGTTTAACCATAGTATGTATCATGCTGCTCGAATGAAAATATACTTTTGTCTTCATTTAATTAATAAATTAACGATCTAGCTTGACTAAGAGTATACAAAAAAAAAAAAAAAAAAAGACATATGATACTTTTATCCATATAGTATATTTTAACTTTAAAAAGTTATTCTTATATTTTTTGTCAGTTTAATTATTTGAAGTATAAAGTAGTCTTTATCTGATAGATAATTCTATAATTTGCAAATAAGTAAATAAAATAGTTTTTCATTTTTTATTTGTACTTATTTAAGACTAATAATTGTTGTAATTTTATCGATCTGAAATTATTTAATTTATTATATAGCCTTGATATATGAATCTTTTATTGCAGTATTAGTTACTCTTTAAGTTATATATCTTTAAGTAGTAAATTATACTAATAGGCATGAATATACATAATATATTTTTGTTTTTAAAAAGTTTTTTATATATTACTATAAAGATATTATATATTTTTATTTTTAAAAAGTTTTTTACATATTATGATAAAAATATTATATATTTTTTAAAACAATATATTATATTGTATTTTAAATTTTATTTTAAATATTAATACTCTATTTAAAATATAAATAGCTTATTTATTTATTATTTTTTTGTTTTTAGAAACTTAAATATTATATTAATTTTTAAAAACTCTTTTTTTAAATTCTTTTATAGTCTTTTTATTATTTGTTTAGATTTTTAAAATTCTTATTTATTTTATTCTATCAAGTTTTTTAATTTTTCCTTCTTAATACCATTCTGAACTTCTAGTTTAAATTGTTTATAGTTATTAAGACTAACTTATAACTATTTATTTAAAAATTATTAGCTTTGTAAAAGATCTTTACTGTCTTTAAAATTATTTCTATATCTTTTTTTGATTTTATTATTCATATAATAGAATTCATAAAAGCTATAACTACATATTTAAATTCTAGCCTTTTAAAAGTATATTATTTTAAATCAAAATAATAAGTAATTAATATTTTATATTTTTTTTTTTAAAAAAAAAACTCTTTCCACAAATTCCTCAGATTCTTAGAAATTTCCTTTTTAGGTAATATACCCAAGGAAAGAGACAACACACATAATTCAAAACACATATTTTCTCACAACATTAATACATAGTAGACATATTAATACAAAAAACAACACTTTATGCATAGTTCTAGTCTAGTAACCATTGAGAAAAACATAATATAAAGTATAATATTGACTCTCTTCTCTTTACTAAAGAGAAGGAAATAGATCAACATAAACTGATTCACAGTCAGAAAAGGGGAGCCAATATTAACTTCACGGAGCTTGCAGCCAGACCAATATAGGTTGACACCTTTCTTGATATTACAAGGAATCCTAAAGCAAATAGATTTGCTTAATAAATCAAACAAACCTCAAATCCTTCAAGATCCAGAAAAATATTAAAGTTTTTCAAGGTCTAAATAGCCTAACATATATATCCCATATTTATACATATCAAAACATATCATCAAAGTAGTGTGAACATGTACACATATATAAAGCTATTGTCAAAACAAGTTCGACAAAAGTCTATTACAACAATACAATAAGAGTAGCTTAAATTGATAAGATTATCAAACAGAACTATCACAATATAAAATGATCAATATAAACAGAGTGTCAATAGTTTGTAAAAACATAACAAAGTTAATGTAAACAGGTAAACAACCTAAGCAAAAAGAGAGAAATGATCTGTGCCTAATCAAAACAAGATTAAGACATGTACAAAAACAAGGAAATAATTAAAAACAATAAGCATTACATATAAAAGCTTGTCAACAATTATTAAAATAGTACTAAAGACAATATATTAATTTGCTCATATAACTATTCATAATAAAATACAACAATATGACAATAATATAAATCTACACATATATCTTTCTGCTGATCCTTTGATCACATACAAAAAAGATGTTCACAAGAAGTTTTTACATTTCTTTGCTATTAAAGTCTTAACACTTTCATTAAAACAACTTGAAATATGACTTCAAGAGTCGCCTCTACTCTTTTCCTCTTGTTTACAAACCTCTTCACTCAAAAACTTGACTTCTAGTGACCAAGAAAAGTCAAGTAACATCTTTAATACCAATGGCAAGAAAGTTCCCAAAAGAAAAAGAACTAATTGTAAAGTACTTAAAGGCCTTTTTAATCTTTGAAACGAGAGGTATATAGAGGTTTTTAATGACAGAAGGGCTTATTTTTCCCCTTCCAGTCACTGTTAAGCCTCTTAGAGCTATTGCTTTCATGGTTTTTTGAGGAATTTTGCCTATTTCAGTTTGACACTGAATTTTTGTTAGCACAAATCCTCACCAAAGGTGATTGGCTGACATGAAACACGTTAGTTTTTGGAATGTAAACAAGCTCTATTGATTACTTTTACGTGTTCTGATGATATCATTGATAATTGGAAAGAACTTTGTGAAAACGGTTACCCTCAAAAAACTTAAGTCCCTCAATGAAAATTTTCATAACACTAAAAGACCAAGTGATGGGTAATATGGATTGCAAACTCCCATTTCTTACCTAAGTAGCTTAAGTCCCTCAATGAAAATTTTCATAACACTAAAAGACCAAGTGATGGATAATATGGATTGCAAACTCCCATCTCTTACCTAAGTTCCTCAAGTAATGACAAAGCTTTAATGAAAAAAAGCTGAGGTCTAAATGCTTTTCTTGAGATATTCCAATCTGGTGCTCATTTAAATAAAAGACCAGTTGGATTGACTCGTCTAATGCCGCAGGTGGTGAAAAAGAAGATTTCTTTCAAGGTTCAAGTGAAGCAAGAAAACTATTCCAATCAGGCAGATCCCTTTTGAAAAGAGGTTGTTTTTATTTTTAGATTTTTTTTGGTGGACCTTGAATTGTCCCCTTGTCCCTTTTTAACTTAGCAATTCATTGGTTTTTGGGCAATCATCAGTGACAAACTGTTGACTATGATCCTGATAGATAGAGATTATTACCAATCTATTAAGGGAGTAAAATATTGTCCCCAAAATCTGATTTAGAGTACTTTTGTATGAAAACGAGTTAGTTACTTTGTGAAAGTCTGTAAAATATTGTAAATTCATTTTCAATTTTTCAATAAAGACATACTATTGTGGCATGATTGTGGGTTAAAAAAAAAAAAAAAATCAATCCCACATATCCTATTATAAATAAAACAAAGCAGATACTTCAGATAATAAACAATAGAGAAGACGATATTAATGATATACTTGTCCAATTGGCAAAAAAGTATGATAAAACAGGTAAACTATGGGCTATACAACAAATTGCCAAATAAAAAAGTATGACCAATCACAATGATGTGATAACAAATATTTCAAAAATATATATCATACTGAATAGCATTATCATCAAAATCTTAGGAATTAATAATACAATATTTCATAAGAAACAAATACTTATACAATATATAATTTTTTTTTATAATAAAGGAAAGAGAAAGAAAGAGGATTTGTTTCAACCCTATATAGAAGATAGATACCTATATATAATTAAAGAAAAATTAAACAAAAACATCAATCATTTTAATAGAGATTATTACTGATGTAAAAAGTGAATCAATATTAGATAATGAAATAACAATGGTAGAAGGTCGAGAATAGGAGGAAATAGAAGTAGAAACTCTCAAAGCCAAAATTCAAGGCTATAATATAAGCGAGTGCAGCTCTTACACAACAAGAAACAGACAAGAAACCTTAATACTAAACTTCTATTTTATAAACAAAAAGGGTAAATACAAAGTAGGGGCAATAATAATCAATATTCCAGGAGACAATAAAGAAAAAACCAAGGTATACTTGAGTAGCATATTTAAATTGTTATAAAACAAGTGCAACCTTCTTCACAAAGAATTTATTAGTAAAAATAAATGGTTGAGTTTCTATCTGGAGGAAGAAGAAGATCTTCTCAAATGTTTAGAAGAGATAAACAGAAAGAAAGAAGCTTTTAGTCTACAATAACTCAAAAACATAAGTATCAACCTAATTAATATTATTATTTTATATATACAGTAAATATATAATCTATAAATTATATATATAAGAAACTGAAAATAAGATAGAAAAACTTTTTATGCAGATCTATTTTTTTAAAAAATTTCCTTTTATGATAATTTTTAAAGGAAAAAAAAGTGAATGAAGAGATGCTCTCTTAAAGAGAACTTCATAGTAAAATAATTCAGTGAAAATCTAACTACAATGAGAACATCTTTGCAAGAAGTAATGCAAACAAGTCACACAAAAAAACAACAATGTGAGCAGTAAAAAAAAAACATTATAAACAAAAGAAAAGTCAAAGAAAACAATCAAAATAAAATCTGTAGAGAAGATTTCAATGATCAAAACTTGTCCCAGAACCTAGTGACACAGGTCACAATATCCAATTCATTAACAATAACTGTCCAGACTATAAATTAGAGTGAGAAAGTTGAAGAAAATATTTTGGTTACTAAAAACCTAATAGCAAATTAACCCAATAGTATTCCAACAACATCCAATATAGTGATACAAAAAGAAGCTCCCTAAGAATTAACTATGGAGACACAAAAAGTAATATATATAGATGACTTAGATATGGAGATAGAGATAGAAGAAGAACAACAAACCTTAACCTCACATTGATAACAAGTTAATAATAAAAGTAAATAGAAATTAGATAGTCAAATCACTAAACCAAGACTTCTATTTCCTTTTGACAAAACTATTCGTTATAGCAGAGAGAGAACCAAGATTGATACCCCTGCTATAGACCTGTTGAGCAAAACCATGCTTAAAAGATAACTTTTTTCATTAAGGCTCTAAACTCATCAGATAAACTGATAACAATCTGAAACGAAAAGAAAAAAATAGTGGAATATATTATTGTCATTTGAGTAACAAACAAGAAGCAATCAAGATTTGTAACACTCCACTATTTGATACAGATAATAAACATATAAACCTTCTAGAATATACAAACCCAGTCCTAAAACAGGAAAACAGTATCAGAGTATGGGACTTCTCCTGGATACCAAGCTTCTAGAAGTGCAACAATCCTTTATTAAATATAGAGTAATTAGCAACATCCCAATGTTAACACAACAAATGTAGTAGACAAAAATGATCACTTAAATAAATAAAGAGGATAAAGATGTCTTAATTGATAGGTGGAATGTTCTCCTTAAAGCAGACTCTGTTAGAGTCTTTGATGCATAATGAAACATGGATCAGATGAAAGTATATAGTCAAACCATAGCAAAACTTATTAACCATTTACTCAATATCACCACATTTGATCTAAGAAGAATTTATAAACAAATTAAGGCCAAGACCTACTATATTTCAAGAAGGATTTTATATCAAAGAAAAAGATTTACAGTTATTAGTTTTATCAGCCAAGAAGACTTAGAAGTTGCCACATCCCAAGAATTTCAACTTGAAGATTACAATTGCACCTGGCAACCAATTGAAGTCAAACTATGTATAATCTGTGATAGCTAAGATCATCTACTTAACAACTATCCAATTAAAGAAAGAAAAATGCAATGGAGAAAATACAACAAAAAGTAAGTGAACAAGTTTGATAAACTATATAACAAGATCACACCAGCACACATTGCTTCAATCAAAAACTAAATCAGATTTTTATAGTATTATTACATCAAGTCAGAATTCTATATAGTATCTGCCAAATCTGGACAATGCCAATCAAGCCAGATAGAAGAGAATATCTTAATACTAGTTGACATTATGGCCTTTCTAAAAGAAATCAAACAAGAAATTGAAGAGATCAAAGAAAACATTATTGACCTGGATAAAAGAGTATACAATCTAGAGATTCTAGAAAACAACTTCACAGATACTATAATAATTGAAAATAAAGAAGAAATTTTTTCAATCAAAACAAAACTTCTATTACACAATCAAATAAAAAAAAACACTCCAACATCTAAGCTCAACAATAACAAATTTATGAGTCTATAAATAGGATGGATCAAAACATATACAAGATATTAAATACAATATCAGAACTAATCCTTAATGCAACCTCCTTCTTTCCTAGAAATTATCAATAAGCTACACATCAGAATCTTCTCCAAAGAAAAATTTACCATATAACAATTATAATACACGATTAAAAAAAATATTCAAAGATGCATAAAAACAAACCTCATTAGATCTTATTACTCACCCAAAAAACTACACACTAAAAGACAATCCCAGCAACATTAATTCAATAATATATATTAAAATAAACATTTAATATCCAATTTGGCAAACCACAATAGTCAATATCCAAGACCTAACAAATAAATACAAGAAAAAAACCTGGTTCAACTGGTGTGCCATAAAAAACTGGGATATCATAGTAACAATTGTGACCAATAGTACTTATCAACAATCAAAACATTGGAAATATCTATTCTACAACATAATTTAGTCATACAATGACAAACAAACACTTGAATAAGAATTAAATCTAATGATTAAAAGGAATATAGCAGATTGCATCTTAAAATATGACATTTGAAAAGGAAGACTCATTCATATAGATCTTGTCTTCTCCAAGAAACAAAAATTTAGAATTATAAGTATTTAATTCCATATTAACAAGAGAGACAAAGAATGGCAAAATACTTTCAACAAATTGAAACAATGAATAGGAAAATTCCTCTAAAAGAATTGACATCTTCTTATATTAAGAGATCTCAATGAAGTTCCCAATCCAGCATGGGACAAAAATAGCATGCACAAACAAATACCATCTAACAAACTGATAGGTCCTAAATACAAATACTTATAGATTATAGCCTAGAGGATACATACAGACTCTATAATTCAAGTAAAAGAGAATTTATCTGGTACTGAAATGAAAGTGATAGCAGAATCGATCAAATTTGAATGAATATACTTCTTTTGTGACAAAAACGAGAAAGCCTATATTGGAGAAATCCTAGACTCTCTGATTTCCAGTGATTACAGATCTACTATAACTAAATAAAAACATGACAACTAAACTCACACAAGAAGAATCCTATCATTAGCCAACCACAGGTACAACTGGCAACTGGCCAACAGCAAACAATGAAAAAAATTCTCCCTAGAAGTTGATAGAGCCCTAGATAACCAAAGCACAAAGCCAAAAATAATAGATAGACAATAAAACAGTATATGCAACCACATTCTAAAAGCAGTTAAGCTTCACATCCCAAAAGAAAACAATATAGGAAAAAAAATAATCAGTGAAAAAAATATAACCAAAGACTCTTTAACATAAATGCAACTCTTTCACAATAAACTGAAAGCTACACAGAAAATTTACAAACCTTCTACCTTATCAAAACATCTCCAGACAAAGTTTCCAGACATCCAGCAGCACTTGACAAAGCTAAAGGCAGAGCATCCCAACAATTTACTATAGCACTAGTCGGGCTATATACAGAAAATCATATATAGTTATAAAGTTATTGTTCAAGCAATCATTCACAGAAAACAATCTCTAGTAATCAAATACAGAACTTTAAGCAGATATGTATACTTAGCAACAAACAAAAAAGTGATAATTAATAGTATCATGGAAAAAACCAGAGAACCATTATCCTGAACAAGAAGGTGAAGATATATCAATTATAATCAACCCTAAGGAAATTAAAAGCAGAATTAGATAACACTTTCAGGACTAAACACCAGCCAAAAAAATCAAACCAATCTTCAACTTTCCTTACTGGGCAGTAGAATATAAATCAAAAAAGAACATTAATCTCAAATGGTATTAGTCAGCTCTCTCCAAAATATCTACTAAGGAAATCAAAAAAGTAATACAAGACAGAAGTGCAAAATCAATTCCTAAGAGAAATCAGATTCCCTACATAGCTTACAAAAAACTGGAAACTAAAGTGATAGAAAAAATTTGTTTTCTTTTTAACAGAATTATCAAAGAAAGTGACATCTCAAATGATTGGAGCAAAGATGTTATCTATCCAATACCAAAACTAAAAGATTGGCAAAATAACTTAAATATCACAAGATCAATTACATTCTTAGATGCAAGAAAAAAATTTTTCACAAAAATTATCATGGACAAGTTGATATGCTGTATAGGAGACCACAAGATTCTTTCAGAACTAAATTGGGTAGCACTTCTTAGCTATAATATACATAAATCAATCCACATATTAAACAATATTATTGAATATACAAAAGATATAAACAAATAAGCTTGGATCCTTAGCCAAAATATGTCAAAGGCATATAACTCAATCAACCTGGAAATGATAACCCTAGTACTTAAATGTATCAGGATTTCCCCAGATCATTAAAATTCTTCTAAATATGTTTAACTAAAGACAAAACAAAGTGTTGATAGGTCATGAACCCATAGCAGAATATAATATTAAGGATAATATTAATCAAGAGAATATAATTTTCCCACTTCTCTGATACATTTTCTATAATTTCCTTATAATCAAAATCAATCAAAACTTTATAAGATACACAATTTTTACAAAGACATACAAGAATTTCTAAGAAGACTGGTTGATAAAAAAAGTTAATATTGCAGTTAGTGTCTATATGGATAATATCACCTGGATTATAGACAATATAGAAGACATAAGAGAAATTATTAAAAAAGTTGAGGAATTTTATCATATCAATAATGTTAAAATCAATTTATAGAAATTACAACTAGTAATCATCAATGAGAAAAAAATGATTTCAAGCAAAAGATAGTAATCGATAATCAAACCATTCAGGATTGTTTCAAAGAAATGCCAGTTAGAATTCTAGGAGTATAACATGATAACTTAGGAAAGAAAAACTATCAAAGAACTTTAATCCAGTAAAAATTTTGAAAGATTAAAGCATTAATAAAGATAAAAAATCTTATAGATAAGCAAATGCAATATATCATAAACCATGTTCTAATCCCTAGTACCAATTACCTGTACAATGATATAATTCTATTAGAAAAATCATACAATCTCCTTATGAGTAATATTACTTCAATCTTCAAATATAAACTAGGCTTAGCCAAAATAACTCTCAATAATATCCTATACAATGAACATGAATACAATATAATACATCTTTTGAATAGACAATTATTACTACATGTCACAAACTAGATTAATAGAATCAATAGAACTAATATGATAGAAAAAATGGTAAGAATAAGACTACAGATTCTGCAAAATAAATTCTGATTAACACAATTTATTATGAACAAAATAAAAGGTCTCTTAAAAAAGCTTGATAATAATCTTATACATAACATCATCTGGCTTTTAAGGAGACATGGCTTTACAGTATACTTGTTACAAGAAACCCATAGCCTGATTTTAATAAAAGAAGTTGATATTCCAATTAAAGATATAATAAGTAAGACCTTCTTTGCCAAATATCAGAAAATTCAAAGAAACATAATATACTTTTCATAGGTCAACTCCTCAATGCAGATAGAACCAAAACCCTAGAATAGTATCAAGTCATCTGAATCAATAAAAAATTTATCCCAGACTCAATCCCAAAATGGTTCACTACTATATAAAACAAACTTAAAACAACATTGAAAATCAAAGACCCAAGTAATACCAACACAACCAAAACTATCTTCACACAAGATATATCCATCACCAATTTTCACTCAATTAGACCTTACTGGATCTACACAATAAAAGAAGAGATTCCAATTATTGACAAAAGATAATAGAAAATAGATCAAAACATTACTAAATACAAGTACTATACACAAAATCCAGAAAGCTTTCTATTAGAGGAATGTGAAGGATCCACAATTAATAGCATAAAGGATCAAATCAGAGCATGTAGTTTCATAGTTATCAAACAATAATCTATCACAATACCAATCTATAAAAGTAAGTCCTCAATAAGAGAAAGTAATCATACAGAAAGAGAAATAACCTGAAGAAACAGAGTTTCTCCCAACTCCTTATCTATTATACTTTTTGAATACACATATGTCCCCTAGCCCAACAAAAAGCAAATATTGAAATTCATTCTTTAAAAAGTATATACTCACATTACAAAGATCTGAACAAACTGCTTAACAGCTCTACAAAAAACCTGGAAGCACTAGCAACAATTAGAGGAAAACTGGTAAACTATGCTATTTTTGTAATATTCATCAATGGCTTCCTAGACAACTTCAATGGAAAATATTACATGGGCTTGGGCTGGATTATTATCATCCCAAATTTGAATAAGCATACTTTTCAAGGACAAATAATAATATATCTATTATCTACTAGAATAGAAATTACAGCAATCTTTACAACACTTAGTGTTCTATCTGAAACAATTCAACAACTGTGTATATAGACAACCAGGTAACAATTAATGATATCCTTAAATTCAAAAGAAAAACCTAGGAAAAATCATAAAAACATAAAAAAAACTCAAATTTCCTTCTTCAAATAACAGGCCTATATAAACAGAACCAGATAAAACTCTCTTTTTGCAAAATAAAAAGATACTCAAGAATTGAACACAACAAACAAACAGACCATTTGACACAGATTTATAGATAGAAAGGAATGAGATTAGGTGAGAAAGTGATTGAGATACTAAGAATACAACATGGTCCCCTAGAAATAGTTTCTCAATGAAACAATATTCCTATCAAAATTCCCATAAAGCTGATTACAAAAAAACTTATTTAGACAATTTATCTAGCAAAATGAAGACTTCTCAACTAAACAAGATGCAACTACAATGAAAGAATAGTAAAAGAAATTTATTGGCAAACAACCACTATCCTACTATAACTAATCAAAATGAGTAACCATTATATTGACTGGGAAGATCAAAAACTCAGAAAATTCTGTCCTAGTATTTGGAATAATGAATTGTCAATCAAAAACAAGTTATACACTAGAACTCTTTCCCTGTACAAGAACAACAAATGTTTTAAATACCATGAACCAGAGACTAGTACATATTCTTTTATTTGCAATTAACTCAGATCTATAACTGAAGAATTTCTAATCAATACTGTAACTATTCATATCAAAAACTATATAATATAAGAGAAGGAAAAGAAATTTGAAAGCAAATTTACAAGCAATATGAACTGGAGATACAAAGAATACTTAATAGTAAACATCAGATAAGTCTTTTTTAAAGAACTAGTCTTCACATTTAAATTGTCATCCTTGACAAACTGGACAGAAAGACTTGTCTCATCCAAATACATATTGACATAATCAATTTCTTATACAAAACTTGAATAGAGAAATGTGAAACTTTTTAGAAGTGGAAGGCTACTATAGGCATCACAAAAAAGAAGAAAAGATAAGCAAAATATGAAACTAAAAAGAAAAATCCATCATTTAATCTGAGAAAAGACATATAAAAGATTAATACATTAACCTTATCAATGATTTCATGAATTAGTGGCTTACAAACATTATAGACAACTTCTTTATTTTTGAAATTTATTTTAGCACTAGCCCAGCCTTGACATGTTAGCTCTCTTACAAGCAATAACAACAAGCTGCAAGGTGAGTATTCCAAAAAGAGGATTTCTCTATTAAGTTTTGTTTAATAGTAAATAGGTAGTAAGTTCTAAGGTAGCCATCCTATGTAATTTTGTTGCAAATATAAGAATAAAACAAGGCTGAGCTAGCATATAAAAAAAAATGTATATAAGAAACTTACTATTTA
Organism: Acaulospora colombiana; assembly: GCA_910592055.1. Classification (NCBI taxonomy): domain Eukaryota; kingdom Fungi; phylum Glomeromycota; class Glomeromycetes; order Diversisporales; family Acaulosporaceae; genus Acaulospora; species Acaulospora colombiana. Next base: position 12,047 of record CAJVPT010001113.1, read on the forward strand.
AATAATTTTATAAATTTTTAATTTTAAATTATGAATTATTTTAAAAAATAATAAATTTGATCAGTTTAAGATATTGTCAATTATTTAAAAAATAAAATATTGGTTTAGAAACAATAATAAAAATATTGGTTCAATAGATTTAAAATTTCTTAAATTTAAATTAATTCAATTAGGTCAATATTATTTTTTTAAGTAAAAAAATCTTAATATTAATATTATTATTATATTTGATCTGATGATATACAATATTATTGTGATTGATTTTGATATATTTTATATAATCAAGTCTTTTAATTTTACAAAAATTATTCAAAATTATATTATATTAAAATAAAAGATTAGATAATTGAATTCCTAATATATAGTTTATCAAATGATTTATATATTAATCTAAATATATTAATTGAATATTTGGAAAATATTCAAGATAAAATAATCAACAGTTTGTTTTGATTATTTTTTTTGATAAGATTATTGAGAAATGTATCTTCAAAAGTATTTAATAAATTTTATTTGAAATAAACCCTTTCAAATTATTGAGATTTCTATAATAGATTTATTAAATTGAAAATAAAATTTTAACTATAAAAAATATGTTATATTCTGCTTATTTTAAATAGAAATTTTATTATTATTATTATTATTATTTGCTAATCCTCAATTATGTTATATAGTATATCTTTATTGTAAAATTAAAACAAAATTTATAATAATTATAAACTTTTATAAAGTGATCAACTTATCTTATATAAATATTTTAAATCAGATTTTGAAGACAATATTACACTCTATAATAGATTGGTTATGACTTCTATCTATCAAGATTATTGTCAACTGTTTGTTACTATTAATTAATTCAAAAATTAATAAATTTCTAAGTTAGAAGAAAAAAATAATTAGAGAAAGAGATTAATTTAAGATTCACTAAAAAAGTCAAAAAACAAATATTTTTTTAAAAGAATTGTTTAATTAAAATATTCTCTTCTTTACTTAAATTTTAAAAGAAATTTTCTTTTTTATTATCTATAATATTAGATAAATCAATTTGACCAATCCTTAATTTAAATAAATACTAAATTAAAATATTTCAAGAAAAATATTTGGACTATAACTTTTGTCTATTAAAGTTTTGTTACTATTTGAAAAATTTTTAAAAAAATCGGGAATTTGCCATCTATATTATTCATTTCTAAATTTTTTGGTATTATAAATGTATTTCTTAAGAGACATAGTTTTTGAAAAGTGAAATATGTGAGTATAATCAATAAAAGATTGTTTATATTCTAAAAACTAATATGTTTTATGTCAGTTGATTATCTTTGGTAAGGATTTGTACTACTTAAAATTTAGAATTAAATTAAAGTAGGTAAAATTCATTAGAAAACTATAAAAGTGAAAGTATTAAAAGGATTAAGACAGTTCAAAAAAAAGAAAATAAATTTTTTAACTATAACAAAACCTTTATAAATCTCTTGTTTCAAAGATTAAAAAACCTTTAGGTATTTTATAATTGGTTTTTCTTCTTTGAGAACTTTCTTGCCATTGGTATCAAAGAATTTACTTGACTTTTCTTGATTACTAAAAGTCAAATTTTTGAATAAAAAGATTTGTAAATGATAAGAGAAAGATAAAAACAATTTTTGAAGTAGATTTCAAATTGTTTTAAAAAACGTATTAAGACTTTATTAACAAAGTAAAAAAACTTCTTATAAATATCTTTTTTGCATATGGTTAGAGGATTGGCAAAAAAAAAAAATTTAAAAAAAGTCATAAAAATCTTATTATCTCTATTTGATATTATTATTTATCTGTATAATATTTAGCTTGTTTAATAATATAAAAATTTATATAAACACCATCTGCTTTTGGTAAAGTTTATGGTCATCGATTATTGAGTTCGATAATTACATACTCTCCAACTAATATTACATTATATAAATTTTATGATAATTATTAGCCCGTAAGTATATGTATAAAGTATTATTCATTATTTTAAAAACGGTGCATAATTATAACATTGATTTATTGTTTTTATTGTTTTAATGAAATAAATCATTATAGAGTCGGTATACCTCATTGAACTTCAATTTTTCGAATTATCACATTTATTATAACATCTATGATTGTTCTTAGGCTGTAAGTGCCAATTATAAAATGCCATTATTTATTTAGTTGAGAATTCACTTTCTATTTAGATATATAATAAATAATTAATCAAATTATTATAGCCGGTAAGTGTTTAGTTTGATCTGTTGCTTTCATATTGATGATTGTGCGTAAACTTTTTATTATAAAGTAACTAATATAAGTATATGTACCACTTTATTTTTTAGCTGGCGAGTTAGAATTCTATATGCTTGATTATGACATAAATTTATTATAACTTATTTTTAATAATACACTTCGTTATATGATTAGGCAGTGAGTATACAGTAAATAAAGTGACATTATTTATCATTTACTATACGTAATTAGCAAACATCATTTATTTTATTTTATTTTATTTTTTATTTTTTTTTATTTTTTTTTTTGTAGGCAGTAAGTATGAAACTTTTTATTGTATGTGATTTATTTCACATTTAAATTTATATTCATCACTAACTTTCACAAATTAAATGTTAAATTTTAGCCAGTTAGTATAAAATTATAAATTATTTACTTGATAAATAATCCGCTATTCCTTACTAACTTTATCGAATCATTATTAGTTAGTGAGTTTAATAATTGTACATGATAACACTTTGAGATTTTCGTATAATTATGTAGTCAGTAAGTGTAAAAATATTACCTTGATTTTAATTCAAACTTTATTCTAATAAACACTTTATTAAATCAGCCGGTAAGTATGAAGCCTCATATACGCTATCGCAAATATTGGTTAATCCTTATGAATTTTGTGAATTTTAGAGCGTGAGTATAAATTAAAGGTCTTATTATAATCTTTTGCATTAACAGGGTTCTAACTAAATGATTTATTTTCTCAACAATTAGTTAGTAAGTCTGGATTATATATAATTTGAAATAAACTTTAATACTGACTTTTAATTAATTATTAGCTGGTAAGATCAAGTTCCTATTTAATTCAGATTTTAATTTTTACATTCGATTAAATTAATTATTTGATTATATCATATAAATTTAGTCTGTGAGTATGCCAAATTTTGTTTGACCTAATATTTTATACTTTTTATTATGTTGACAATGCACTTTAACTAACTTTTTTTGAATCATTAGATTGTAGGATTTTTGAATATTATTTCAATTGCATTGTGTTTGAAATGATGCAAGCTGATTGCATCATAGCTAATACGTGTTTTTACTCTTTTTTTTTTTTTTTTTAAAAAAAAAAAAAAAAAAAAAAAAAAAAAAAAAAAAAAAATTTCTTGAATTTAATTATTAGTTGGCGAGTATAAATTTTGCGTTGGTAATTTTACAATTTCAGAGAATCATAAATAATACTCACTTGTACTATAAAATGTAGTCAGTAAGTATAAAATCATACACGTGTTTTTAATTGAAATCACTAATAAAATGTTCTTAACACGTATAACGGAATCCATCCTCGTTAATGATATTGAATGCAAGATTGAAAGTATTTTGTTTATATATTATTCTTTGTTTTCTCAATTATCATATGAATTTTTACACATGCATTATTTCACAATCTCACCGCATTATGCCATTCTTCAATAATTAGCCGGTAAGTTTACAATTCATTTTTATAAGTTTAACAAAACCATTACGGTATTAATATTAATCATATTGTATTAGTTAGTGAGTATTGATCCGCTTTTATCAACATATCCTAAGTAACAATTTAACCTACAATCATATGAATCTTTTGCAGCTAGTAAGTTAAATTGTGGCTTCGTTTTAACCAATTGGTTATTATTTCTTATTACTGAATAATAATTATATTTTATTATATACTGTATCTATTAGTTGGTAAGTATCAACATTATTATTAATTTAAAGTGCTTTTTTTTCGATTTTTAACTATTTTACAATTACGTAGTCGGTGAGAGAACATAAATTTGTATATTAACTTCAACAAGAATGATTCCTCGATCTTTTAGTGACTTATCTTCTATTGAATAATTAGAAAGTACGTGAAACTTTACTTAATTCCTATTTCTTCACTGTATTCGCATATATAACTCAGTAACTATTATTATTTTTTCGTTATTTAATAGCCGGCTTGTATCGATATTTTTTAATTGAATTATTGGATTATATTTTTTGCCACGAATCGCTATTAAAACAATTTCTCTATTGAATTAATAGGATGTGAATAAATGTTTACTGTATAATTTGTTGCTTTTTAAATCTTGTATTTGTTTTAAATGACTCTTCCTTTTATTAAACATTCATCAGATAGTAAGTGGCATTTAAATTTATTATGGTCGTTATCATATGTTATTGGCATTTTACATTTTCTTTATCATCTTACTAGTCGGTGAGAATAGATGGATTTCATATACAGTATATCATTTTATTTTATTTATTACCGTTTTATCTTAAGTAACAACATAATTATTTAATTACTAGTCGGTGAGTAGAACGTTGTTATATTCGTGGCAATCGTTATTTTATTTCACTCTTGAATAACTATATAATAACTCTATACTTATGCAAAATTAATCGATAGTGAGTACTATGTCCATCCTACGATATTTAATTTTATAATTGTTCCCAAATAACCATTTTTCTTTGTTAAATTTCCAGTTAGTAAGTTTATCCATTTTATTTTATATCACATAATTTATGCTTTAATTGGTATTATCGTTTAATTATTATTCCATGATGTTAGAATGTAAGTTACTTGTATTAAATTAAAATTGTTTTTTTCAACTTGTACCCAAATATACTAACAAATATTTTTTATTAGATTGTAGGATAGGCCTATGTTTGTTTGCTTGTTTGTTTTTTCTACGATACGTAATTGATTTTAAAAACGCCGACGAAATTGCGATCTGGCCAAATCATTAGTCAGTAAGTGTTAATTGGTAATAAGATTTTTCTTCGGCGTAAATTTATTATCTAATGATTTTTTTTTTTAATTTTATTAGCAAGTATGCATAAATCTCTAAATTATATTATTGCGATTTTTAAACTTTTTTTATAAATTAAATATTGAGCAATGTTTCCTTTATTATTAGATGGTAAGTATCGATTCCGGCTCAATATCGTATTATTATTATTTCGATTATTGCCAATATTTTAATTCTTTTATATACTGTATGTATATACTGTATATATAAATTATTGGCACGTATGTATTAAATTTTTATATACCAGCTTTTTTTTAAAGTCTACTCTTATACAGCATAACGTCATCAAATTTATCATTAGACGGTGAGTTCGCATACTCATTCGTCTTATTATTTACAATACCTACTCCGATATAACGATTTATATTTTATTATTTAGGCGGTAAGTTTAAATAAGTAATCATTCAAGAAAGCTTTTATTATCTACATATTTATCCTCCATTATTTCATTAAATTGACAGACAGTAAGTTACTTTTCTCATGCTTTTTATTTTGAATTCACTTGTGAATGACTTACAACATTATTATTTTATTAGCCAGTAGGTGCTTGTGAATCTTATTTACTTATAATTTTTCTGAATAGGCATTTACAAACCTTTTTATGATCAAAGCTTGCAAGTATACATTGTTTTTAATTTTTTTTTTTTTTCCTATAAGATAATTGAAATTTGATTTTATTTATTTATTTATTTGTTTGTTTATTTATTTTAGACAGTAAGTGAGGTCAGTTTACGCTTTTATATCTAAACTTTACAAAATAACGCCATATTTTATCCATTTAAAAAATCGTTAGCCAGTGAGTATAAGCGCGTGTTTAAGCTTATTTCCGATAATAGTTTAACAAATTTTTTGTAAATTTTTTAGAAAGTTGGTATAAGTTTGTACTTAAGATTTCGCAATAAAGCTTTGACGAATACTAACGAAAAACCGAATTTTAGCCTGTGCGTACACCTTACTATTATCTGGACATACTGTACCTTTAATGACGATTTTTTAATACTAATTATCTATTTATTAAATTATTAGCCGGTGAGCATTTTTGTTTTTTTTTCTGCGTTTAATAAACATTGACTCTAATTATAGTATAATTTGGATTTACAGTATATTTATCACCATTTCATAATACGTACTGTATTGATATATGTATTTAACGTTCTTTTTTTTTTTAAAAAAAAAAAAAAATAAATACTAGCTCGTAAGTATGTGTTTATTTTTGCTTATTAATTACTTAATTCTTTATTAACTCTTTTTTTATATGATTATTAGCATGTGAGTGAGTTTGAGGGATCGTATTATCATAATCTTAAATTTCTCTAACTATACGGTATTATTATTTGTTTCATTAAAGATTGTATGTATAAAATCGCATATTCTATAATTATTTTAAGCAAATTATTGTTTCATTATTAATTTTCGCGATTTTTTTCTAAAATCAAATTATTGGCTAGTAAGCTAAATGAATCGCATACATTTAGAATTTTTATATTTTAAAATTCCATTTTACAAGAGGATCATATATTTTTATTTCTCTAGCCGGCAAGAACAAGTATCTTTCTTATTCATGTTATTTTTATAAAAGTCTCATACTAAACTTCTTTTCATTAACATCCAATATTATAAATCATTAGATAGTAAGTACTAATTGGATGAACGATTTATTTTCTCATATACTGTATTTATTCATACGTATATTTTATTTTTGTTATATGTTTATTAATTAATTAGCTAGTAAGCATATGATAAGTTATATGTATAATTATCTCAAACGATGGTTTAACATCCTGATTTGTTTGGCAACTTCTAGCGGGTATGTATGTTTGCCTTGCTACATTTGTTTATAAATTACTCTTATGTGATGCTTTAATAACGGTGGATTTCTGTTTACGATCTAAGTTTGTGAGTATAAAAATTTCATATTTGTTTTTCTTCTAAATTATGAATTAACTAACGCAAAATATCATTCGTCGAATAAATAGATAGTAAGAATAAATTTATTTGCCGTTTGATTTAATTTATAACACTTCAGTTATTCCAACTACTCTTTGTTGAATTATTCAGCCAGTAAGCCCCCTTTTTTAAGGAAAAAATCTTTTTTGTTAATATGCAATAACTTATTTTCTTTTATGCTTCCTTCATTAGCTCGTAAGTACGTTATGTTTGATCATACATGGTCATCTCTAACTAATTCTTCGCAATTTTTTTTATCTCTTTCATAGCTTGTGAGTATAAGAACCTAATTGTCGTAGATTCTTAAATATATCATTTTTTTCACTTTGCACATTACAACTTAAAAATCTAAATTCTCACTTTACTAGCCTGTAAGTAATAATATTAAATTTTTAACGTTTCATTTAAATTTTTTTAATATTCAACCTGTTTCTAATATATTAGCCGGTAAGTGCAGAGGTTACATTAATGTAGCGTGTTAAGTTTAATATCAATTACTCATCGATCTTTTTTTTTTTTTTTTTGCTCCCTTTATTAAATTATCAGTTGGCAAGTATAAATTTATAATGCGTAATTATAAAGTTCTTAGTTCCATACTTGCAAATAACACTCCGATGCTGTCGATTGTTAGCTTGTGAGTATAAATCTGCTTTCGGTTTATAATCTGTCATTTATTAATATCATTATTTAGCTCATTTATATATTGTTAGTCCGTGAGTATGAAGTCGAGTTGATTATTTAATCGGATTAGTTAACATTGAAAATGTTTTGTTCTTAGATAGTGAGTATAAAGAACATATAATTATTTTTGTGTTTTGTTTTTTTGTCACTAAGCAATGCGCTAACAAAATTATTTAAATTACTTCATCAGCTAGTAAGTATAAAGCCTTAAATTTATTATTATCTTCTTTTTCAAATTAATTAAAAAAATTTTTTTATCAAAATTAGCGTGTGAGAATAATTTGATATTGGTTGTCTTTTTATCGTGATCTATTGGATTCATTTCTTATTCATACTTTATCCAAACTTAAAATGCATTTTTCCAAACATCATATAGTTTGTAAGTATCTTTTATGGTCACTTTCGAAGTTTAATTTTGAATAACTTTTCTAACCGGCACAACATATATCGTAAATTATAGCCAGTGAGTATGAATTTTCCATCCGTATTAATTAGTTTGCAACACTTTAACTAACATTAATTATCTTTAGCATGTGAGTATAGATTCGCAACTTCCCTTTTGTTAATAATACTCTTAAATAACACCTTTCCTATCGTTAGTTGGTAAGTACAAGTCTATACTTAATATCTTTTATTTGTTCTTAAACAAGTTTAATTGATCTCTAATTCTTTTATTGGACTATTAGTTAGTAAGTATAAGTCGAACGTGTCGCATCTATTATTCTCCATTATATAATGTTATTAATCGTTTCTATTGAATTTTAGATTGTAAGTACCTTCACGTTTAAACATTACTTTAAAATTTCCAAATGATTTTCAATTAATTGAATAGCAAACTACTTAATTTTCTTTTCAGATCGTAAGTATGATTATTATAAAGGATTTACAATAGGAATACGTATTGTTTTTATTTTGATCGTCTATTTTATTGTTTTGTAATTATTAGCATGTAAGTGTACTCGCTTTAGAACCGACTTCTTGATTTACTTACTAAGTATTTTGCACCACCAGCCGGTAAGTTTTGCTGTGACTCATTTAATGTTCATGTATTTTCAATCGTTTTGTTACAAACGTCAACCATTTGCTCAATCATTAGCCGGTAAGTTCTGGTTTGTTCTCTGATTTTTTAAAAGCCATTATTTACTCATCGATTATATCAAATAACAGCTGGTAAGTTCGAAATTGGTCTCTTCATACGGAATTGGTAGAATATTATGCCGTCAAACGATTTTTTTAATATATCGAATTACATTCAATTTCCATGGACATCATGGACATCAGCGTGTAAGTACTGTACTTTCACGGAATCCTTTTTAACATTGCTTATATTAAATTTATTTTAATTTTTTTTTCAATTTGTTTTATCAACTTTTAGCGCGTAAGTTCGTATATATTGATTCAGGAAATAATGTTTTAAGCTAATGCTTACTTGTTCCATTATTAGTTGGCATCGATTTAAATTATACGGCAATAATGCTTTTGGTTTCTCTAATGAATTTAAAGCTCAACGGGCTTTTTCTATAGATATATGGATTTCGTGATTTTTATTATTCGGGCAATTTCTAAGCTATAAAGTGGTTTGTGAAATTTTTTTTAAAGCTACTATTTTCATTATAATTTAAAATTTATTTATTTAACTTTGTAAATAATTTTTAATTGCAGAAAATTTTTGATCTTATATATTAAGTTGTACGAAAGTCCCCAATCGAATTTTTTTTTAATACCGGCTCAGCCTTGTTTTATATGTTACATTTTATAGTTACATTACAGGAATGAATTGCATATTAAATCAAGATTTATTATCCATATACTTATAAATAAATGCTGCAATAGAAAAATTTCCTGTTAAGAACTTACTCACTTTGCGGGTTGTTGCCACCCCTCTCAAGGAAGTTAATCAGTCAAGGCTGAACTAGTGCTAAAAGAAATTCTATTTATGTAGAATAAGTCTATGATATTTATAATCTGAATGCTTATACAATTGTTACCTGTATAAATATATTAGTCTTTTATATGATTTTCTCTTTTTATGAATATGTATCAAGAATTATCATACTATATTTAGTTAATTTTTTAAGTGATTCCTATTTTGATTTTTCAGGTCTAAAAATATTCACTTCAGTCTAGCCTGATTATACTATATAAAGATATTCTAATATTTTTATTTATATATCTATTATATATTTGACTCTTGTATATCTATTTATTATTTTTTGATTTTATAGAATTGTTTTTTAAAATTGCTTCTCTGGTAAAGACTATCAAGTATTTTGTATAATTAAAATTTATACCTTCTAAAAAGATATTGTTGAAAATTTTTTTGTTATTCTTTATTTTTTATTTGAGGAGAAACTGATATAATCTGATTTTATTAAATCAAAGGATAAATTGTAATTAATTCAAAATATTAAAGATAATATTAAAAAAAAATACTAATCTAAAAAAAAAACTCTATTTCTATATACTATAGAGTCCTAACTCTCAATTGCTGAAAGAAAGATATTGAAAATAAGAAAAAAGAAAAGAAAAAATAAGATTACAATAAGATTTAAACTTAAAATTCTATATAAATAAATCTTTACAATTATTTAGAGAAAGGATGCCTAAAAATTTTTTTTAATTTTCTGAGAAATTTTGTCTATCTCAGTTTGATCCTGAATTTTAGATAAAACAATCTATTGCAAAATATAATCGGTGGATATGAAATATGTTAATATTTAAATATAAACAAATTCCTACTGGTCATATCATGTGTTTTGATTACATTATTGATAATTAAAAAATTAATTGATGCCCCATATTCATATCATTCCTCCAATTGGATTAATTTATAGATCAAGTTCCATAAGGCCAATAAAATACAAACAACAAGTCCCAGGTAATAAAAAACTGCTATCTATTCAAGTTGAGATCTTTCTCTTCTATTATCCTGATTAGGTAAAGTTCAAGACCAAGGTTTCCTTTTTATTCTAGTCAGACAATAAGACTGAATAGTCTCTAGTCCATGCTAAGCTCAATCCATTAATTATAGTTTAGAATGTATTTCTCTAAAAGTTATTGATGAATATTGCAATTGATAAGAATCTTTATCACTAAGATCCTCCCACCATTACAAAGTAAAAGGATTATTGGAAAATCAGGCCTTTTGGATAATAGAAGATATATACTTTAAAATTTCTTTAATTAGACATAACTGTTGAAAAGTATTATATTGAAACAATATAATACAGTTTTTACTAGATCACATAAAAACCTGGGATCTATTATAAGTCACTTTTTTATCACAAACAGATAAAAAATCATTGCTCAAAAAAGGTTGGGATCAAGTATACCTTGAAAGTAAAGGCTTCCATTAGGCAATAAGTTTTCTCAAACAGTATATGAGAAAGAAATTAAGATCAAGAATAAATAAGTTCCTCAGACAGTTAGGAAAAAAAAATATCCCAATTGAGTATTTCTTATTGAGAAAAAGTCTTGAGAAGTAGGTCTTTGGAGAAAACTAGAAAATTTTTTTTCAATTTTTATCTTTTCATTTTCTTGTTATCTATTTAGACATTTTTAGATATCATTTTTCTTTTTTTTTTCAACCCATCCTTTTGTGATTTCCTGG
>CAJVPT010001114.1:0-23329 GCA_910592055.1 Acaulospora colombiana
AAATATCACGTTCCTTTTGTAAGAATGTTGTTAGATCTAAATTATTATGTTGTTCTAATAAAACCTCTTTTTCTTGTGATTGTTCTCTGCCCTTGTTGTTAGTTGCTGTTGAGGATAAAGCAGGCGTATTTATCTCTTGTCTCTATGGATTGCCCATTGCATCATATTAGAAGCAATTGGCACCTCTTCTACCTCTATTTATCTTGTTTGGAATTGTTTATCCTTCAAGTCTATTTATTCTACCACTCAGTTTTTCAAGGTTGGCCAATATGAGCTGCAAAGGATCTTGGTTACCTTCTGCCTCTGATCTGGTATCCTCACTACTGATATTCTACTGATAAGTCCTTCATCTTCTTATTGGTTCTCTATTATTACCAGTAGCAGGATATCTAGTTGTTCTATAATTCTCCTGCCTTACTCTATTATTATCTTTTTGTTTTGTTTGTCTTTAGTTTCTAGAGTATGTAGGTTTTATAGTATAGGAATAATGATAAGAGAAGGAGGAAGAGGATCTTATGGACTTATAACCTGGTAGTGAATTTGAAGTTGAGTCATTATCTATGTTGATTTTTTGAAATCTTTGTTAACGTGATTTTCTTTCTTCACTTATAGGGCTAGTATTTTCTCTATTGCTGGGATTCTTCACACCCCAAGATAGTCTTAAACCTTGTAAGAAAATATATTGTTTGCATGCCTTGTCCCTATCCTTTCTTGTCACGAAACAGACAACTGTAAAGTTCTGTTTCTTTAATGTGTACGGGTTTTTGGGAGTATAGCATGCTTTTACCTGGATACCATGTAAAGCTCTTGCTATCAAGCTGGTATATGTTTTATTTGTACCTAACAGTCTAGCTGAGTTGATATTTCTCTTGATTAGAGTGGCATTTATCTCTTCATCAGTCAACTCGGATTTAGTGAAGATGGCTCTGGATGTTTCAGTATCTATAGGTGTTATCCATGCTTTTGCGAGATCCCATTTAATACGTTTATGAAGCTTGAAATAGGCCTTGGCTCTAGTATTCATCTTGACCTTATAGATATGGATGTTTTGAACCATTCCATATCTCTTGAGATGTTCAGTTATATAACTTCTGGAAACTTTCTGATCTAGATCTACTAGGCTGACATTCCATATATCTAATCTATTTTCCCCTTTGAATTCCTGAAAGATTTTTTTGTTTTTCTCTCTTTTGGTCATGTGGGTAGAACGTGGAGTGTGAGAAGTTATTTGTTGGATAGTGAAATTATCCTCTTTATGGTTTATCTTTTCTATGCATTTTAGGACATCCTCTTCTTCTTGTATCCAAAAGGTCAACCATTTGTTTCCATTGATAAATTCTTTCTTTAAAAGATGTCTTTTTCTCTGTGGTAGTTTCAAGTATTGCTTAGGTAGGCCTTGGTTTCTTCTTCTGTTTCCTCTGAAATATTGGTTGTCATAGCACTGAGTCTATATATTCCTTCTTTTCCTATAAAATATGGGTTTGTCGATGGAGTGAAGTTCCTGTTTCTCGTGTCATATAAGCTATAATCACTGATGTTATTGTCTTTTATTTTCTCTTGAAGCCTTTATATTTCGACCTCTTCTTGTTCATAATCACTGGCCATTGTGATTTTATTATCTATTATTGACTCAGAATCTATATATTCTGTGATCTCCATTGGTTGACTTTTTGGCTCCTGTAGATCACTTGCATTCTTGATAATTTCTATGAATTTATCTTCTATATGAGGCTGTAGAATATCTTCTTCTTTTTCCTTTTCTTGTTGCCAGAGGTATAGGATATGTTGAGTAAGGATCCGTTCCTTATGGAATGTTGTTTTATCTATTCTTAGGATGTTATCAATAATACTATCTAGAATAGTAAAAGTCTCTGAAGCAGGTGTTGTTTCTTCTTTTGGGTCTCCTTCTTTTTGTCTTACCAATTGTTGGGATGCCCATAGTTCTGAGGTTACGATGTGCTTTCTTGAAAACTTAATTAAAGTATTCAAGATATCTTCCTCCCTTTTGTTTACTATATGAAGAATGCGTTGTACCCTATCCATGTTGGCTATGTTACGTGATTATTGAATAAGTCATGCTTCGCGATTAACTCTTGTTTATTTGTTTACTTATTCAGATAGTATTACTAGGGTTTCCTAATATATCTGTTGTACTAGTAGATCAATTGTGGGGTTAAACACAAGTTGCAGGTTGTTTATCTATTTATTTGTTAATTTCAGTGACATGTGTGCTGGTTTTATTGAGAGGTAAACTGGATAGGAGAAACATGTTTTGTGATTAGCTAGAACATATGTTGAACTTGTTTATTTATTTAGATATATGTTATATAATCTGTTGTTATGTCTCTATTGTCTAAAGAAACGTATTTGCATTACATGCTAGTTGTTTATGTATTGTTAATGTATTGTTACTGATAATCTCTAGCTGTTGCTCTTGAGTTCCTGACATTCTCTTGGGTCTTACAAATTTTGAGTTTTAACTGGTTTACCGGTTGAGATTACTATATTGCCAGGTTCTTTCTAATGTCTAGAAAGGTGTAAATCTGCACTGGCCTGGTTGGAAGCTAGGAGAGTTAATGTTGGGTCCCTTGGCCTTACTGTGATTCAGATTTACTTTTGTTTTTCCTTTTCTTCAAAAGTTGATAGATAAAGTACTAATATTATTATTATGTACTCTTTTTCTGGCAGCTTGTTTATAGAGCTTTATGTGTTGCTCCAAATGGGGTAATGTGGTTGTATTTCTCTTTACTATGTTTGCTGAGCTTGGAATGTGTTATCCTTTTATTTCTAGACAATTATCAAAAAAGGAAATTTTTAGAAAAATTCAAAATAACAAATTTATTTCTAATATTTTTATATAAATACTGTATAAATATATAGTATAAAGTATATAAATAAAACAATTTATTGTTTAAATAATTTAATTAATCTTTTATACAAATATTGTAATAGTGACTTTTTATCAAAATAAAATTATCTATATAAATAAACAAGTAAATCAAAACAATAAAATAAGATTTTTTAATATTGTTTAAATAAATATATACAGTTAATAATACTGTAGAAGTTTATTAATATTCTAAATATATTTTATTAATAAACAAGTAAATAAAAAAATTTATAATTTATATAGTAATTTTTTTTTTTTTTTTTAGCTGGTTCAACCTTCAGTTGGACTTTATTAAACTTTTACTTTAATATTACATTGTACTATCTGTTTCAAAGTTAAATAAATTTCACAAACTATATTAGTATGTATATTAGGATTTTTAGAAAAAGATACCTTCTAGTTCGGATCTCCAGTGGACCTCTGTGGCCTGTTGCCCCCCTTTTAGAAAACTAATTTGCCTAGGCTGAGTTAGTTCTTTTTTTTTTATTTTTTAAAGTGAAGAAAAATTTGAGGATTTTCTGTTTTTTCCAATCTAAATTGATTGTGTGTTTTTGGCATCAGATACAGCCCTTTGATGTATTTTGGCTCCACCTGCCCTTTGCTTTTTTGTCTGCTCTTGTTATTCCCTGAGATGTTTCCCACTTGTTTATGGTTTCACATCTTTGTTTCTAGGTGGCTCTTATGGTTTCCTGGAGTTTGTTAAAGCATTCTGCGAGGATTGGTTTGGCTTTCTTCTTGAAAACTCTTGCCCAGTTGCATATTAGTTTTGCTATATCATGTGGGACTAAGCTTCTGGCTATTATTTGGATCCAAAGGTTGATCGTTTCTTTCTTGACCCTTGTGACCTATTTCTGCACTCAACGCTTGCTTTATTTTTTCCTGCTCTAGAGGAAATATATGATTGTCTCTATTATATGGCTATCAAACTCAAAGTTGTTTTCATTGCATGTATACATATGCATTAGGTCTTCCACTTCTGCCTTGCACCTGACACATTGTTTAGATTTGTATAGGTTAGCCCTTCGTTCATAAAGCTTAGACATGGTTGGGAGTTTTTGACTCCATGATTTTAACATAAAAGTTCTCTGTTGATGGTCCTTGGTGCTCGTATCTCCTGTTGAAATCTTCTTTGATTTCAGAAAGTCTACTGTTACTTCTCAGTCTATTGCATCATAGTATTGGTCAATGTCACAATTTTTTTCTAAGTAGTATCATTCCATGATTTGTTCATTCTAGAAATGGTTTCGGACTGCTTCCCTGTTGTTATAGTTTGTTACCTGTCCTTTTACCAGAGTTCAAGTCTATTTTTGTTACTGGAGGTGATGTCTAACTTGGTCATTTGCCACTTTACCCTTGTGCGTTTGGCTTCTAAGTCCACCTTACTGTGTATATATGTTCTATTTCTTCTAATCTTTTCCACCTGGAGTTTGAGGTTTTTGAAGTGGACCAAGTCTTTTGTATGTTCTACCAAACATACTATTTTACTTCTATTTTTCATGACCATTAGGGCTGTTGTGATTATCTGACTATCTATGTGAATTGTTACTTCCATTTTTCCTGGGAGAGTGGCTAGTGCGATCGTAACTACGTTTAGTTCTGCCTCATTTGATATTACTTTTTGTTGAACTTTGAGTGCTGTTATTTCTGTCTTGTCCCCTGTCAGGAGGTTGATCGCGTAAAATACAAGAGTGTGGAAGTTCCTGTAACAGCTTGCGTCTGTTGTAATTCTGATCTTTTTCCAGCTTTCCATACTTTGTTGCAAATATCTGAGCTTATTTAGACTAGTACTATTCTTAATCCATTGGCCCAAATCATCCAAGTGCGTGGAAGTTATGATATAAATATCCTTCAATTCGGTCATGTGATTGTTCTTACATTGAATGAGCCTTGCTTTAATGCTGTCTAGAGATGCAAGCAACTTGGTTACCTTGCATGTCCTTCCATCTTTTGTTACTTGCTTACTGCTCCCAGTGACTGCTATTATATCTTTGTTTAAAATGTTTATTATACAGGTGCCCTCTTTACTGCTTATGTTATTATCACACCCCTTACATGTTTCTAAGTGTGGTAAAGAGCTGTTTATGGTATAATGCCTTGCCGTAGTCGTGTTTGTGACTTTCTTTTTAATTTTTCCTATCAACAATTCTTCCTCTTCCGTTTCTTTCAAGGTCACTATCCACATGAGTTTGTTCTTTTTCAGACATCTGCTGCTCATCTTATCAGCCCAGGTTATGCAGTAAAAGGGGTTCATGCCAGGATGAATATTGGTAAGCCTTGTTGTATAGTCTGGATATAGGATTCCTGTGGTGAGCTTGTTAGTGATGTCTTCATAAAAATGGAATTGTCTTCCTTGCGTTCTTCACCTGATAATCTGGTATACTTGTGCCCAGCTGATAGTTTTAATTTTACTCTGGTTGATAAATTGCTCTGCCCATCTTAAGCTATTTGTTCTAAGTTTGTTCCTATAATTGTCGAACCAATGTGGACCCATGAGTGTCTCCAAGAGGATTAGTCCCAATTCCAATGTCTTGTGTGTATGCTTCACCTTTCTGAAAGAGAAGCCTTGCTTTTGTACATCGATAAGTATGTCTTGTAGGAAGTTAGTGCCTGTTGAATATATCTTTGGGTATTTTTTCAGAATATCTGTATCTGACCATGCTGCCTATTGGAGATTTATTACCCTTTCCTTGCATAATTGTCCTGCATAATTGGTTGCTGGGTACTGCTTTCAATTAATATAATGTGCTTCTAAAGCATGCGTGCCTTGAGGTTGAAGATATTGTATCCCAAATCATTGTGGAAAATATAGTTGGGTGCTGATGTTGTGAAGCCTACTGTGTGTTTGAAGATCCTCCTGAGCTTCCTGTTGATATTGTCAACTTTAGAATCAAAGAGATATAGATCTTGTATCAGATATTCTATCTTCGGCATAATTGCATGATTGAGTAGGTATTGCACTTGCTTGTCTGTTACTCTTTTCCACAATAAGTGGCTGGCAATAATTTATATAGTAATAAATATTAGTAGAGGTTAATATATATTATAGATATTAATAAAAGAAAAGAGAATAAGATTAATTTATTAGTCAAATTCTTAAAGACTCTTTTCCATGGATTTATTTTTTTCAAAGAGAACTTCAAAGCAAAATAGCTTAGTAGAATTTTAATTATAATGAAAATATCCTCACAAGAGATAATACAAACAAGTCAAGCAAAGAAACAATAATATAGATAGTAAAGAAAAATATAATAAATAAAGGAAAAGTAAAAAAAAAAACAATTAAAGAGAGACTAATATTGAAGAATTTAACAATTAATACATATTTCAAGATCTATAGATAAAAATTATATTATTAAAATCTTTAGCAAAAATAAATCAAACTATCAACTGGAACAAAAAAATTTAAAAAAATATTATAACTTCAAAAATTAAATGGTAACCCAATTAAATAATATTCCAATAATACTAAATATAAAGACATAAAAAGAAACTTCATTAGAATTAACTATAGAAATATAAAGAAAAGTACTTATAGATGACTTAGATATAGAAATACAAATAGAAGAAAATCAATAAGTCTCAATCTCATATTGATAATAGATTGGGAATAAAGAAAAATAAAAGAAGATATTTGAATCAACAAATCAAGACTCCTTTTCCCTTTTAATAAAATTATTTACTATGATAGAGAGATTCAAAATTGATATCCTTACTATAGATAAACTTGTTAAGAAAAACTACAGCTCAGAAAATAATTTTCTTTATTAAGATCCAAATTTATCAAAAGAACTTATAACAATTCAAAGTAAAAAGAAAAAAAGACAAAATATATTATCACTATTTTAAATAACAAGCAAGAGACAATTGAGATTTATAGTAACCATTACTCATTATCGACAACAAATATATAGATCTTATGAAATATACAAATCTGGTTCTAAAATAAAAAAATAATATCAGAATATAGAATAATTCCCTAGATATTAAACTCAAGAAGTACAACAATTTTTTATCAAATATGAAGTGATTAGTAATATTACCATAATAATATAATAAATATAGTTGATAGCAATAATCACTTATATAAAAAAAGAAAACAAAGATACTTTAATCAATAAATAAAGTATTCCTTTCAAAGCAGACTTATAAAAGTTTTTGATATACAATGGAATGTAACTCAAATAAAACTATATAGACAAATTGTAACAAAACTTGTCAACTTTCCATTCAATACTACTGTATTTAATTTAAAGAAAATCTGTGAACAAACTAAAGCCATAATCTACTACATATTAAGAAGAATATTATAATAAATGAAAAGATTTGCAATCATAGTTTCAGTAAGAAATTAAATCAAAATTATATAATATAATCAAATTAAGCTAGGCTTAAATGTAGTAGCTGCTAAATCTAAATAGTGTTAATTAAATAAAATTTAAGAGAGCAATCCAACACTAGTTGATATCATGACTATTCTTAGAGAGATTAAACAAGAGATCAAAGAAAATAAGGAAAACATTAGTAATCTAAATAAAAAAATATACATCTAGAAGTTTCAGAAGACAATATTTTAGATACCATAGAAATAAAAAATGAAGAAAGAAATTTTTAAACTGAAAATAAGTCTCCTACTTTACAATCAAATGAGAAAAAAAACTTCAATATCCAAGTTTAACAACAATAAATTCATGAATTTATAAGTAAAATGGATCAAAATATACACAGGACACTTAATGCAATCGTAGAACTTATCCCTAGTACAGCCACTTCTCCTTTTAGTAATTATTAATAAATAATATATTAGAACTTTTTTTATTGAAAAATCTATTATATATTAATTATGACATATATTCTAGGAAGATACCTAATGATATAAAAAACAAAATTCACAAATTTTATTACCTATTCAAACAATTACATACTAAAAAACAATCTTAACAATAACAATACAACTATTTACTATTTATACTGAACTAGATACTCAATATCAAATAAGATAAACTACAATTATCAATATTCAAAATCTAATAAACAAATATATGAGAGAAACTTAATTCTATTTTTGTGCAATAAAAGATTGGAATATTATAGTAACAACTGAAATCAATAATACTTATCAACAATCCAAATATTAGAAACATCCACTTTATTATATAATTTAATTATACAATTATAAATAAATAATTGGACAAGGACTAAACTTGATAATCAAAAAAGACATAATAGATTGTATTTATAAGTATAACACTTGAAAAGAAAGATGATCTATACATATCTTGCTTTTTTCAAGAAACAAAAACTCCAGATTATAGGTATTTACTTTCATATAGATAAGAGAGACAAAGAATAATAATATACTCTCAATAAACTAAAATAATAAATGAGAGAATCACTTTAAATAAACTGATATTTTCTTATTCTAAAAAATCTAAATGAAGTCCTCAATCTAATATAGGATAAAAATAATTTGTACAAACAAATTTTATTCAACAATTCAAAAGGCTCTCAAATAGAAATACTCATAGATTATAGCTTAGAGAATATATACAGACACTACAATTTAAGCAAAAGAAAATTTATCTGAAACTGAAATGATAGTAGCAACAGGATTGATCAAATCTGGATAAATATATTTTCATCTTTGCAAAATAGAAAGCTTATATTATTCAGAGCTTTGGATATACTGTATTTTAATCTATCTTACTTATATATTTATGTATTTGTTGTTACTGTTTTTATTATTAAAGTAGTTTTTTTTATTTTGTTATGCCTTAGATATTTTGTTTTAATTTGAAATATTTTTTTTTATTTTATATTTTTATAGTATCTAAAATATTGTCTTTTGATATTTCTTTTTTTTTCTTTTCTTTTTTTTTTATGGGTTTTAACAAAGCCAATTTATTATTTGTTGATGTCACAGTGAACAACTGTAGTATGTTTATACATGATGCTATATCTTATACATAACTTAACTAGCTAATATGTTCTCTTAATATTAACCTAAGATATTTTTAAAGTATATAAATCCATTTTTGCTATATAGTACCTACGTGGCTTATTGCTGGAAAAAAGCACAACTACCCACCCCTATGTCTGTATCCATACCTGCCTTATCATCATTGGGTTATAGTATAGAACTCCTTTTATATCTCATCTCGCTTAGTATTCTTTTTATAGTATCTATTACAGTATATCTATGGAGTACCTGCGTGGAGTCTTCGATGTCATCACATCCTGTTGAAACTCCCTTTTTACATGACCTATTACAGCCTGCCTATGGGGAGATTATGTGGAATCTTGGACAGATTTCTTAATTTTATAGAGACCTTTCTCTAACTAACATGCCTAAGCTTCATTAGTACTCTGATTTTTATGGCTAGCAAATCTTCAACCTATCTGCAGGGGCTTTGCAGAACTTGCCATATATGACAATGTAGCTTCAGTACTAAAATTGTCTATAGCATCTTGTGATATTTTGATTATTTTATGATCAGATAGGATCTTAGCCTTAAGTGATAGTGATTATTATTATGAATCAGATAGAATCTTCTTGTATTACCTAGGCTTAGGTGGTACTACTTTGCAGTGATATTGAACTCAGAATCAATACATGGTGAATTGGGAGTGCTACTACTGCACTATTGACTCATAGGTTTTTTTGATATTTCTAGATTATATATCTTGTATTCAAATTGACAATATTTTCTTCGATTTTTTAAATTTTTTGTTTAATTTTTTTAAATATAACTAGAATATTAACAAGTGTTAAATATTTTTCTTGAATTTTATTTTGTCAATATTGTTTAAGTTTAGCTATTGCTGTATATAAGCCTGGATTAATTTATCTATTTTTTTTTAATTCACAATTATGTCACGATGACTTATCTTTATTGAGAAATTAAAATAAATCTACAATAATTTACAGACTTTTACAAAGTGACTAATACATCTTCATATATAAATACTTTAATTCAATTTTTGAAAACATTATTATACTCCACTAATAGATTAATAATGATCTCTATCTACCAGGATCATTGTTAATAGTTTGTCACTATTGATTGTTTTAAAATCAATAAATTGTTTGGTTAAAAAGGAGAAGGGAACAATTCAAGACTTACCAAAAAAATTCAAAAATAAAAACAACTTTTTCTCAAAGAAGATCTTATCAATTGTGATGGTCTTTTGCTTCACTTGAATCTTAAAAAAAATCTTTTTTTAATTACCTGTAGCATTGAATGAGTCAATTTAACTAGTCTTTCATTTAAGTGAACACTGGATTAAAAACATCTTAAACTTTAGCTTTTTTCTATTAAAACTTTGTGACTACTTAAGAAATTTATATAAAAGATAAGAATTTTCAATTTACATTACTTATTATTTGATCTTTTCGTATCATAGAAGTTATTATTAAGGGATTTTTATAGTTTTTATTTATTTCAAAATAATATTATATATATGATAATTTATATATATTAAATATATTATATACTATATATACTAACTAGCCTATTAAGAAAAATTACATAATACTCTTTTAATTTTTACTAGAACAATTTTATGAAGTAATCTAGTTATCAAATTATTGTATTTGCTCTAGCTTGTTTCCAGATTTGGGACTTTGACATGATCTACAGATTTTTTCTTTTACCAAGGTTTCTGATAATGAGTCTTATTTATATTAGTCATACTTTTATACATTTTATCAGTACAATGTTTACTCTTTTTGAAACTTTAATCTTCTTAACTTATGGCAACTTCTTGAAGTCGATAAAATCATCAAGGTACTTGACATCAATCAAGTCTTTATACCAGTTGACTATGGGATCAGCCTTATTCTTCTCTACCTTATCAAGATACTGATAAGATACTTATAGTCTTACAATACTTATAGACTAACCTGACCTGATAAAGATCAACTACAAGTAACAATATGTAGCAACAGATTCTTTTATTTCAATTATCAGTAAGATAATCAGGTCTATATCTAATAACATTTACTTTACTCGATGAAGTACTAAATTTATTGTGATATAATATTTTCACTTGACTCTCATATAGTATTGAACTTTGGACCTTGTAATTATGACCTGGGAGTATTATCACTATACTATAGATTTATAGGTGTGATTAATTTATCTATTTTTAATAGTTTTGGTTTAATTTTTTTTTTGAATACCCATAGCTAATGATGGGTCCCCAAAATATTTAACATATAAAATTTTATAGATCACTTATGTCCTTTTTTGAGGAACAAAATTTATAACTCTTCACTTTAATAGGAACAAAAATCTGGAAATGCTATAAATCAATAATTTGGATAATGGAGAACAATTGTGGATAGTTTTTTTATAGTTATTAATTTAAAATTTTTAATATTTTCTAGTGAGAAACATTTGACTTATATCCCTGTCTCCCCCTTTAAAGACCCATCTTTACACATAGCCAGGCTATATTGTTAGTTTATTAATCAATTGAAAACACAAGTACATTTTCATTTAAGCAGCATGATATATACTATAGCTAAACTATTATTCTAATCTAACTAACCTATCTTAAGTATAAAAGCTTCTAAGTTTGGCCTTGGGAACAATATTTCGCTTCATAGTGTCTTTGGTTAAAAACCCTCCTAGTTTACTGCATTATTGCCAGCAGGTTATCACTGCCATATATCTAATTAAGCCACGAAATGCAGGAAACTACAAAAGAATGGATTGAATAAAAGGGGAGGAAGGATATCTAAAAATGTCTAAATAGATGACAAGAAAATGTAAAGGTAAAAATTGAAAAAAAAATATTTCCAGCTTCCTCCAAAACCTGTTTCTCAAGACTTCTTCTCAATAAAAAATACTCAATTGGGACATCCTTTCTTTTTCTGGCCATCTGAGAAACTTATTTATTCTTGATCTTGATTTCTTTCTTGTATACCATCTGAGAAGACTTATTATCTAGTAGGAGCCTTTACTTCTAGAACACACTTATTCCAACCTTCTTTGGGCAGTGATTTTTTATTCACCTGCAATAGAGAGATGACTTATAATGGACCCCAAGTTCTTATGTGACCTAGTAAGGACTAGGTCTTATTGTTTCAATATGATACCTTCCAGCAGTCATGCTTAATTAAAGGAATTTTACTGATATATATCTTCCATTATCTAAAAGGCAGATTCACCAATAATCCTTTTGCTTTGTAATAATAGGAGGTTAATGATAGTGATGGGAATCCTTGTCAATTGCAATATCTTTCAACAACTTCTAGGAAAATGCACTCTCAACTGTAATCAAAGGGTTGGAGCTTAGCATATACTAGAGACTATTTGATCTTATTGCCTAATCAGAATAAAAGAGAGACCATAGTCTTGAACTTTACCTGCCTGGAATGATAGGAGAGAAAGACCTCAGCTTGAACAAATAGCAACTTTTTCACTACCTGGGGACTTGTTGCTCATATTTTATTGGTCTCATTGTACTTGATCTGTAGGTTAACCCAATTGGAGAAGTGGGACAAACATAGGGCACCAATCAACTCTTTCTATCACCAATGATATCATCTAAACATGTAACATAACCAGTAGAAGCTTGTTTACATTTTGCTATCAACATGTTTCATATCGACCAATCACCTTTAGCAAAAGCCATGTCGATTTTGTGGCACTCCAAAATTTAGGATCAAGCTAAAGTAAGCAAAATTTTCCAAAAAACTGAAAAATAAGTGACTCTAAGAGGATAGAAATAGTGGGAAGGAAATTTTTATGGTTTAGGCTTTTGTTTGCCCATTCACACACTACAGAAAACCTCTAGTTGCACTCTTGCTTCAGAAGATAGACTTTCAATACTTCACTATTGGTTTTTCTTCCTTTTAGAACTTTCTTGCTATAGGTAAAAAAGGAGTTTCTTGACTTTTCTTGATTACCGGAAATCAAGTTTTTGTTTGAAAAGGAGTATAAATAAGAAATGGAAGTTGGAAGAGACTCTTGAAGATATCCTTCAAGTTGTTTTAGAAAAAATAATAAGACTTTATTAGTAAAAAAGTATAAAACTTTTTACAAACATCTTTTTTATGTATTGTCATTTTGGTTTAATTTTTAATAGATATAATATATATTTTTATATAATTTGCTAGGTTTTTTTGCTTTTTTTTAAAAAAAAACTCTTTCCGCTAATTCACTGATCACATACAAAAAAGATATTCACAAGAAGTTTTATACTTCTTTGTTAATAAAGTCTTTACACTTTTATTAAAACAACTTGAAGCTTGTCTTCATGTACCTCTTCTACTCTCACTTACTTGTTTATAAACTCCTTTGAATAAAAACTTGAGCCTCTAGTAGCCTGAAAAGACTCAAGTATGCACTTCCTCTACTAAGGACAAGAAGATTCTAGGAAGTAAAAGGACTGACAAGTGGAATGTCACCTTACAGAGCTAGAAGTGACAAAAATAGAGGTTTTGTTGACAGGGGAAGGCTTATTACCCATCTTCTCACATAATGACTTGTATCCTCTTAAAGTATCTACTGTTTTTTATGGTTTTCTTGAGGAATTTTGCCTATCTCAGTTTGACCCTGAATTTCCGATAGCACAATGTCACCTGGCATCTGATTGGTTGACATGAAATACATTAGTAATTGAATGTAAACAAGCTTCTATTGATCACCTCACATGTTCCGATAACATCATTGGTAATAGAAAGAGTTGATTGATGTCCCATGTCTGCCC
The DNA here is from genome assembly GCA_910592055.1 of Acaulospora colombiana. Classification (NCBI taxonomy): domain Eukaryota; kingdom Fungi; phylum Glomeromycota; class Glomeromycetes; order Diversisporales; family Acaulosporaceae; genus Acaulospora; species Acaulospora colombiana. The sequence continues at coordinate 13,607 of CAJVPT010001114.1, forward strand.
ACTTCTCCAATTGGATTAACCTACAGATCAAGTTCTATGAGATTAATAAGATACAAGCAACAAGTTCCCAGATGGTGAAAAAGCTACTATTCGTTCAAGCTAAGGTCTTTTTTTCCTATCATTCTGATCAAGCTAAATTCAAGATCAAGGTTTCCTTTTTATCCCAGTTAGGCAATAAGACTGAATGGTCTCTAGTTCATGCTAAGCTTCAGCCTTTTGGTTACAGTTAAGAATACATTTTCCTAGAAGTTGTTGAAGGATATTGCAATTAACAAGGATCCCCATGACTCTTCTGGTACCTTTCCACCATTGTGAAGCAAAAAGATTTTTGGGGAAAGACTATTTTGGGCAATAGAAGATATATACCAGTAAAATTCCTTTAACTAGGCATGGCTGCTGGAAGATATTATACTGAAATAACATAACCCAATTCCTAATAGGTCATATAAGAATCTAGGCTCCATCATAAGTCATTCTTCTACTACAAATAGATAAAAAATTACTGCCCAAAGAAGGCTGGGACTAAGTGTGTCCTGAAAGTAAAGGCTCTTACTAGACAATAAGTCTCCTCAGATGATAACAAGATGAAAATCAAGATCAAGAATAGATAAGTTCCTTAAATGGTCAAAAAAAGAAAGAATATCCCAATTGGGTATTTCTTATTGAGAAGAGGTCTTGAGAAGCAGGTCTTTGAAGAAAGCTGGAAATATTTTTTTCATTTTTTACTCTTTCATTTTCTTGTGATCTACTTAGATATTTTTAATATCCCCCTTTCTTTTTTTTAACCCATCTTTTTGTAGTTTCCTGTAATTCAGTGGCTTGGCCAGATATACAGCAGTGAAAACTATTGGCAATGATGCAGTGGACTAGGAAGGTCTTTGTTCAAAGACATTGCAGAGTGAAATATTATTCCCAAGGCTGAACTTAGAGGCTTTATGTTTATGACAAGTTTGTTAGATCATAAAAATAGTTTAGCTATAGTATGTACCATACTGCTTGAATAAAAATATACTTATATTTTCAATTGATTAATAAACTCACAATCTGCCTGGCTACGGGTATACAAAAAAAAATAAATAAAATTTTTTGCTTTTTTATTATTATAATTTTTTTATTATATTCTTTTTTTTATTAAATAATCATTGAAAAGATATTTAAAACTATTATATATTGTATACAATAAGTCTTTTATTTATTACCAGATATAAATAAAATTTTTAAATTAGAATTCTTGAGAGATACTGATTTTAATCTTCTTAATTGTAAAACTTATGACTACAAACCTTTTTTTAATATAATATTTTTCTTGATATATAGCAAATTTTGATTTTGATTTTGTTGTAAATTTTGTATTAATTAAAGATTTTTATATTAGAAGAGAGATTAGTGAGTTTTATTATAATCTATTTACATGTTTTTATCTTATTTATATTTTATTATATATCAAAACTCTAACTGGATTTAATTAAAAAAAATGGTCTATTTAATAATTACTATTTCTTTTTCTTTTTTTATATATATACTGTATTTAATCACAGAATATCAGACTCTTTTCCATTCACCTAAGGCGCAATAAACCCAGGTCACGAAATGAAAAAGAGAATACAGCATGGAGAGGACTAGAAGACCACAATATGTAAACAGCAGGCCAAATTACAATATAGACAAAATATCTAAGTGCGAGGCCACTCCCATCGCAAGAAACAAAAAACAAATACCTGAAAAGAAACTAATAGTTATAGCCCCCAAAAAAAACATCACCCAAAAACAACAACCTTCCTCTGAAACCACCCCTACCATCATATCAACTCAGATTAACAGTAACAAGATAGCAATGGATGCCAGTGGAAGCATTAACAATAATACTAACTCATGGAGTGAACAAATCAAACGTGAACAGCAACAAGCACCCACAGCTATGGAACATACAATAGGTAATGAAAAAGTGCAGCAACAATTTTCGGCAAGAGTGGATAACTCCAATATCGACATGATTATCAATAAAGAACTATCAGAGACAGAAGAAGACTGGCAGCTAGCCGGTAACAACAAAAAAGGAATGGAAAGCAACCAATGCAAGTATTTGGCTCAAGACCATGACCCAGGTCACCTTTTGATCCAAAACTTAGATACGGATGTAAAAGGGTCAAGCTAATAATTAAAGCATCCCTCATCCCTGGCATGACAACTCACAAAAGCTCTCAACTTTCCCGAAAGCCTGCTTCTCATTCAAAATGAATGTCATGACAATGGAGACTACATCATCACTATTTTCAAAGATCATCAAGCAGCAGATAATGCAAGCAACCTAATCTTACCACTCAGACTATTGCATATGAAAAAACTATTCACAGACTTAATAAGGAATGCAGCATCATTGTGTGGGATATCCCACTAAACACAAAGTTCATAGACGTACAACAGACTTTCGCTAAATTCGGACAGATCAACAATATCAAAATGATCACAAGACAAATGTGGCAATTGGCAACAATCACCTTCACTAATAAGGAAAACAAGCACAAACTCCTGGAAAATTGAAGTGTACCAATCAAAGCAAACTCAACAAGAATCTTTGATACAAAATGGAGCCTCAAACAAATGAAAATCTGGGGAACACACTTACTCAAGCTTATGAACCTTCTACCAAACATAAATGCATTTGACCTTTGAATGATCTGCAAAGAAACAAAGGCCAAAAATGCTACATACCATTATACAAACCTCATAAATATGCAGTTCTTAGCTTCGAAAATGAAACCAATTTTCAATAAGCATTAGATAGAACATTCATTCTAGGTGAAACTCTACTGAAATGCAACCCAATCCCTTCCAAACTTTGCACCTTCTGTGACAGTCCACAGCACCTGGTAGCACAATGTGACATTAAAGAGAGAAGAGAAAAATGGAATGACTATAATAGAGAACAGGCTAACAAGTTTGGAAAATTATATCAACGGTACAGGCTGGCAAGGTCAGCACCCATCAGAAGGATGGTACAACCACCAATGAAGAAAACCACAAGCTTCCCAGGATCATATGCCTCCACAATCAAGAATACAAACTCCCACTATCAGCAATCAAACCATCAACAAGATGTGACTCAAGACATAACAAACATGTTAGCATCAATTTAGAAAGAACTACGTAAAATAAAAGAGGCAATCCAGAATCTTGACGAGAGAATTGACAATCTGAAATCATATTTCTACGATAATACAGAAGACATGCAAGAAGAATATACTTAGGAAACAGAACCCATAGAACAAGCCACACCAAACACACCAAACATAAACAACATCCATCAACAACAACAATGACTCTACAACTCCATCGACAATATGGATAGAACAATGAATGCCTTGATATATACAATTATCAACATAATCCCTGAAAATAGAACTCCATCCCCAAACTATCAATAAAATCATAGGTAACAGTATAAGCAATACCACAACAAATGAAACCCTGTCAACTTAATCAGAATCCCTACAGTATGACACACTTAAACAACAAGAAATCAATACCATCTCAACAAATAAGACAATACCACACAAAGGCATCAACAATCCACTTATCATGAAAAATTACCTAGACAACTTCAGATATACACAAAATACAGATAACTACATTGGTATACTACAAGACTCAACAAAGGAACCAAACAACAACTGTCCATATTGGACTATAGCTATACTCAACTGCAGAGGGCTCAATGATTAACTTAAGAGAGAGACTTGGTTCATAATGTGGTGAATCAACAAGTGGAATATCATTATCTCAACAGAAACAAATGGTACAGATCAAGAAACAATAACATGGAAGACATTTGAATATTCAATTTGATGAACAGGGAACAGGTCTAATGGGGCAGGAGTAGGTGTCGCCATCAAGAAACCTCTGTTCAACCATATAGTACACATTCAAAAATACCAGTCCCATGCCATTTGTATAGACTGGCACTCCCAAACAAAAAATACTGTAGAATCATAGAAATTTATCTACCTGCTACACCAGGGCAACTCAAGAACAAAATACAAAAACAAGTCACTAAATGGATAAAGCAACATAACCAAGACAACTGGCATATTATAGTAGGAGGTGATTTCAACTGTTGTACATTCTTCAAACTTGACAGAGCAAGTAATAATAAAAAGATACACAAGGACCATATAAACAAGTTCTGTCAAAAACTTCAAGAACTGGATTTAGTCGATTCATATAGACATTACAACCCACATAGCAAAGAATATACATGGCACACTCCTTACAACAGTACCAAGACACACCAGCGAGCAGAATTGATATGATCTGGACCAGCTCCCATCCAACATGGTGTACCTTAAATGCTTTTATATCTGACAACCTAGACATTATAACAGACCACAGTACCCAGATAACACGAATAGAGAGCTGGCAAATTGAGATCAATAACAAGTGCCTTTGTCAGTCAAACTGCAATACAAAATATCTTTGGAAGCAAACCACACAACAACAATGGGAGGCCTTTGGAACTAAAATCAGCATACTATTAACAAGTGCCAAAAAGAATATTGAACACAACTCCCAGACGTAAACAGCTAATGGAATAGTCTCAGACAAGCAATCCCAAATGCTGTAGCAAAACACATTCCCAAATTTCATGAGAAACAAAGAAAAAGACCAAAACCCCTCCCAATCACAAGGCCTATCCTCTTAATGCAACTAAATCAATATCGTAAATAGATTATCTTACACCTTAAATTACCAGAGAAAGCAAACTTGGATAAAATAAGGAAATTACATATAGCCATACATGAAGAAGTTCCAATCAACTCCTGGCTCAGCAACCAAATAGCAGAGGAAACCATCAATAAAATTGATATGTTTATCAAATAAGAAAAATGGCCAAGAAATAGGAAATCAAAGAAAAAAACAGGAGTAATATTATTACTGCTTGCAGTAGAAAAAACCAATGGTTCAACATGGACAAGAAAAGAATGATTGGATCAGTCTTGGATAATCCCAAAAGAAGCATTATTACAAACAAGCTGATCAAAGAAGTGAATACAGAATATGTGCTAATCAATAACCTTGAAGAGATAAAAGACAAAGTCAAGAAACATTTTTAAACCTGGACCCAACACAGACACATCTTTGAACACAAAGACATAATATGACAACAAGTATATTAACCAATTGATGAGGTCAATCCCCAATAGTACAAATTGATAATAGCCACCATTACCACTGCTGAAGTCAAGGAAGTTATTACTAATACCAGTAACAAATCAGTCCCAGACCTTCAAATATATCATATATAGCCTTTAAACACATCAATACAGAAACAGTAGAATTCATAACTAACATGTTCAATCTGATTCTCACTAAGAAAAAACTTTCCAAGGAATGGAAAGAAGGACCATATATCCAATCCTAAAATCAAAAGAATGGCAACACAACATCAATATAATGTGACCCATTACACTCCTAGAATCAATTAAGAAAATATTTACAAAAATAATCAACAATAGACTAACATCAGTGCTCAGCTCACACCCTATCCTATCTGAAAACAACTGGGCAGCCCTACCTGGAAACAGCATTCGTGAGTCAATCACGATCATAAATTAAATTATAGAGGATGCAAGAGAAAGAAACAAAATATGCTACATGCTCTTTCCAGACATAAGCAAGGCCTATGACTCAATCAACACACAAAGACTAACAGTAGCACTTTGACAAATTAAAATACCTGACAAACTAATTAATATCATCACAGATTGTTTCAAGGATAGATCTAACAAAGTCATTACTTTCTTTGGGCTCACTGACTTATACAGAGTAAAGGAAGGCATTAACCAAGGAGACACAATATCTCCCCTTCTTTGGTATATATACTATGACCCCCTTATCATTACAATAAGCAAAATGAAAGACTCAAATGGAATATTGAAACCAATCCTTGCCAACGGCAGCCTGAACAAAATCAACATTTTGATAACAGCATATATGGATGACACCATAATTATCACTTAGAACTGGGAACAACTTGAGGACATTACTGCTATCTGCTCCTTCTTCTATCACCTCAATGGAATTACAGTCAATCCATCCAAGTCTAAACTAATGATACTCAATACACTACAAGAGAATCTAGCTTTCCAAGGACAAACTGTCTCTCCAGTATCCAAAACACAAGCCATCAGAGTTCTCAGAGTCTGGCACGAGTGTCAAAAAGAGAAAAAGTATTAAAGAGGACTAATAAAAAGAAAACATGTATAATAAGCAACATTATAGCCCGGAAAAACATCACAGACAAGATACATGCATACATCTTGAACCACATCCTCTTTCTATCCATTGAATATCTGCTAATGGATCTGGTTCTCTCAAAACATGAAACCAACTGGATAAACAGGAAGATTCGATCCAGCTTCAGAAGAAGAGTTCAACTGACACTATCTACTTCGAAATCAATGATACATAGTAGTACCTTATACAACATCATAGAAACATGTACCTGTTAGACACAAAAACATTGTAGCAGCATACAAGAACTTTATACCAGAAACAACATAGCAGATCCAATAACAAGGCTATGAGCACAACAATTGCAATGGGTAGCATGGCAAAGTCAAGACATTTTCAAACAATACTCAAAAATTCATACCTCTCAGACAAACTTCTTACAAGACTTTCTCAAAGAAATTCAAGCACAAAAAATCTCTATATTCTGATACACTGAAAGAAGTGCCCATACAGTAGAATTGATATACATCGACAATGTTATAAACACAACAATGTACAACAAAATTAGAAAGGGCCTCAGGACACACAACATAATTTGGATCGAACAATTACTCAACACCTATTGTACCAAAGCACTCGAATGGTACCAAGTAGGGTACTACACAACAAAATAAACAAAAGAAAAAAACTATTGTGGTTCCAATATCTTAAATCAATGATCCAGCAGTACATAGACAAACATGATTTATACATCACACTCAATTCAAAAGCAAAGATCAGATCAATCATACATCCAATCCCTAAAGATACAATAGAACCTAAACTATCCTAGTATTGCATCAAAAGAAAGAACAACGCTATCACCTTGGGAAAATGTATCAGTACTAAAGGAAGTAGACTCAAATTATGCTACTACACTATGAGCAACGAATTCCCAGCAGAAAAATGTGAAGGTTGCGACCTCAATAAAAATATAGACAATAGACTTGGCATGTGTTGCTTCAAGGCACAGTGATATATAACAACAGTGGTATCAGTCATATCAACATCAAAATCAACCCAGGTTACCAAATCAAGTACACAACTAAGAATACAAATATCACTCAACAGTATCAGCAGGTGATACATGAACTCAACAACACACTTGACTCAATACAAATAGATAGTACACCACTCTTTATAAGAAGACTGACAAAACTCTTGGAGCTGACAAACCTGGCTAAACAAAGACTTATCAACATAGTCAAGAAGATAGAAACAAATAAAAGAATACATATAACAACTGACAGAGCTCTTAATACCAAGCAACTAACATCAATGGGTATTGGCATCATCATAAAAAATGATATCAGAGATGTTCTGAAAACACTCAGTATGAAACTCGACAGACAAGCATCAGCATTTAGAACTGAATTACTCGTAGCAACAGTTGCTATAGCATGTACAACACAAAGAACTATCCTTGAAATGTATATGGATTTTGCCAAACTAATCAAAGAAATCTCCTGCGTAGGATCTCAGAGAACCAAGGACATTTCAGAATAAAAATAATCCACAATCTATACTCGATAATCCAAGCTTCACACCAAAAAATCTATTGGCACAAGATAGACAAAAACCAAGAAATAAATACAGTCCTCAATACTGTAGATAAGATAGCCAAGGCATCATTAATCAGTACAACCACAGATGGCAGCACAAAATTGACTACCTTAAAAAAAATACAGTAATATCCTTTATATACAACAAAAGAATCAAATTACCCAGCCCGATTTGCAAATTTCTGAAACAAATACGACAAGCTGAACTTATATATGAATGGAAAAATTATCAAAGAAACAGTGATATTCTTCCATCCTAGTAAAATGCAATAAACTGGAAACTATCTACAGAACTTCTTCCCATCTAAATTTACCGGAATACACACAGACAGCTTTGATCATATCCAATGAAGATTTACAATTAAATTATAAAATTCTGAACTCCCAAACATGTACAAGCTATATAGAAAAAGATCCGAAATACATACCTTAACCCAATGTTTTGTATGCCACGTGACAGAAGACAATATTCACCCTTTCTGATGTTCACATTATGGAATTGAAATTGAAGAAATAATCACCTCAACAATATATCGGGAAATCATAGTAAGAACAGAAAAAGGAAGCCCGCATACTGCAAAGGACAAAATCACTGAGCATATCCAAGAGTCCAATCTATGGAACTTTCTAATAAAAGGTGCCATCAGCAGAAAGATAATAAGCATAGTCAGCAAGTTCATAAGTCCGGACAAGGTTACGAAAACTATTTGAAGCTACACAAATAACATTCGCTTCATCACATACAATATTTGGAAAGATAGGTGTAAGCACTTCCAAATATGGGAAAAGGCATAAAGCATTACCAATAAAATGAAGAAAATGAAGAAGAAAAAAACAAAGAGAAAATAATCCCATCCCATTCTCAAGGGCCGACACAAACACAATCAATAGAGATTGCCACCGACATTTTAAAAAACATCATCCAAGGGTTCTCAAGCATTTTTAATATACTATCCATATACGCTAATGGAGCCTAGGCATGTTAGTATTTCTTTCGAGAACAACACATCACAATGTATATAGTATCAATTGATTTTATTGTTTTGCTAAGCATAGAAAAAGTTTACAAAATTGCTTTGTATACAAGAATAAATGTAGCATATATAATCAATAAAATAGGCAATGTTGTATGTATCAAAAAAAAATATATATATATACTGTATTTAATTGTTACTTTTTACCATATCTATTAGATTAATATAATAATATTGTAATTGTTTTATATTTAATAAAGTATTGTTATATTTTTATAAGTTTTATATTCAAATATTTATTCTATAATTTGATATTGTTTTCTTGTTTTAGAACCAAGTTTATATATTCTATAAGTTTAATATATTTATTATCTATATTTGATAAGAAATTGATGTAAAACTCAATTACTTCTTATTTGTTATTTAAAATAGTAATAATATGTTCTATCACTTTTTCTTTTTGATTTAAAATTTTATCTTTGCTACTTTTTTTTTTTTTTTTTTTTTTTTTTGCACTCAAAACAGGCCCACTTTATTAGGTGTAATTTGGTACATATTACTTAAAATTACAAAGCAATTTTGCAATCATTTTTCTGTATGTATAAACCCTTGTTATCTTCTAAAAAAGCCAGTTTGTTAAGAGTAATCCCCTGTGGCTTGTTGTCTCTCTTGGAGAAACTAACGTGCCTAGGCTCCATTAGTGTACATAGTAAAAATATCGAAAATGGAGATGGTGCCGTTGATTATGTCTGTTATGAGTTTTGAATTGGTCGGTGTTGTGGTTTTCTGTGTCTGTGTGTGGTGTGTCGTATTGTGTTGCCGAGGTCTGTCTGTAGTGTAGTTAATACCGTTGTCTGTTTTCCATTTGTTGAAGTGTTGACATCTATCTGTCCATATGTTAAAGGCTATGAATCTGA
>CAJVPT010001115.1:0-23329 GCA_910592055.1 Acaulospora colombiana
TCATAAAGTTGATGCCATTTTCAAAAACCATAATAACTAGTCTCTACAATTATATAGTATATACAATACTTTCATGAGTCTTATAGCAAAAGCAATACAACATGCAAGGGTTAAAGCATGTTACATATCAAAAAATCCATTTACTCTAAAAAGAAGAGAATATGCAGTAGTTTGTTTTGCAACAGCAGAAAATCTATACAAGGCTTTGAGACAATGTATATTTATATATAGCTATAAACTCAGCTGAAATGCTAAAAAACACTTTGAAAAAAGAATAATACAAGGCAATGAAATTCAAAATAGTAACAATAATAAAGAAAAAGTCCATTCTAAAACAACACAGGTTTAATTGCATTCAAAACAACTGGATCAAACAAATATTAGAAGTAATATTAGAACAAACTAATACACAATATTTAAGAAAGACTCAGAAACAGAAAATGACTTTAAGAAAAGAGCAGATCTAGAAAGAAGGAAAAAAAAAAGATATAATCCTTAAAGCAACAAACATATTACTGAAACAATAAAAACCCCTAAATATTTTGATATTGATAGTAATAGGAAGCCAATCAATTATTGCAATAGAAAAAAAAACTTGTATAATAGATCTAAAAGTTTTTATTCTAAAAGTGAAAGTGATTAAGATCCCTTTATCAGATCTTGAATAATCTCAAATGATTAAATAATAAAATAAATCTAATCAAGAAAAAAATAGGTAATCAGAATAAAGTAATAGGATGATGATGAAATAATCACTTTTGAAATTAGTTCCAGTCCAATTAAAGTATATTAAAAGAGAGTCTAATTCACAAGAAAAAACAAATTCATTGTGAAAAAAATATGTAATCTCAAAGAAAAAATAGATATCAATATAACTTTCTCTATATAACATATGACACATCACATAATAATTTCCTTAACACAATTAAAAAAAATATTATTAATATAATTGAACAAGAGCATATACTATATAACAAGTATACTATAGATAATTTTATATTAACTGATACCATTTCAATTGGAATATATAATATTAGAGAAATTAATATTAACTTGGATTAACAAAGGCTATATAAACTTATACAAAAACTCAACATAGATATCCTAGGTATCTGAAAAATTAAGCCAATAAATAAAGTAGGAAATTCACTTTTACTTTATAATAAACATATAGTTTTTTCTTAGTAGCAATAATAAGAAACTCAGAGAATCTGAAGTGGAACTTCTCATTAATATAAATATTAAGAAAAAGTTGGAATCTATTGAAAAAAATAAAAGACTATATTATAAGAGTCAACTTTCTATAAACAAGATGCAAGCTCTGTATTTATCAAGTATATTTGTTATTAGAGAAAACTGTTAGTAGGCAGATACAACTAATAATGGGTCTCTAAAGTATTTAGTATGTAAAATTTTACAGATTACTTATGTTCTTTTTTAAGGAACAAAATTCATAACTCTTTATTTTAATAGAGACAAAAGTCAGGAAATGCTATAAATTAATGATTTGGATAATAAAAAACAATTGTAAATAGTTTTTTTATAGTTATTAATTTAAAAATTTTAACATTTACTAGTAAGAGATATTTGATTTTTGTCTCTGTCTTCCTTTTTAGGAACCCATCTTTATCCATAACAGCTTTTTCAAAACAAAATTCTAGACAAGCAAAGAAATCACTTCAAGATTATTATCATAGAAGATTTCAATGCAGTTATCAACCCAATAGCAGATTAGCCACCTACTAATAAAAGAATATCAAGATATAGGAAAGCTGAAATAGATTTTTTTAACTTTCTAGAAAATTGAAATTACATAGATGTCTAGTACTTTTGAAAAGAAGAAAACACTACTTTCATATGGGCAAACAATATATTATACAGTAGAATTGATTATATCTAATCATTACCAAAAATCAATTTAAATAATAAATATAAATTCAAAAATATCTTTATAGAAATATTATTAAATAATAACTATACTTTTTTGCTGACAAGAATAATAATAAACAATTTGCTCAAGAATCAATATTAAGAAAATGTAGAACAAAAGAAAAGAAAGTACCTGATCTAGTGAATTTCACAACAGAACAATAAAAGAAATTTAAATTCTGAATAAAAAACAAATTTCTAGAAACCTATTCTAATTAAAAGTAAAAAATGGTTCCCAAGAACTTAAAGAGACCTGGCATAATTTCAAGTTAGCAATTATCAAGAGTACTTATAAATATTTTAAAAAAAAAAGGATCTACTCTACTTCTAATATAAAGAAAGAAGTGAAGCCTGGATTATCAATTCCAAAGGAAGACTTCAAAGCCTATAGAAAAACTAATAATATCTATTTTTTTTTGAAAAAAATACAAGTCAACTGGATATAAGAATCTAATAAACATAGAAAAGATCATATAGAAACTAAGAAGATTGGATAAATTTATCGATAAAGAAATAGCTCCTCCCTGATTATGAGAAGAATTTCAAAGCTATAGTATTATCAAAAATTATTAAAATAGAGTATAGCCTCAAAATGATATATAAGAAGAAAGAAAGTTTTCATATTAGAAATCAAATTAAAAAGCCTTAGAAAGCAGGTATGAAAACCTCAAGTCCAACCAAAGATAGATGCTAGGCTCAATTTTGAACTGCAAAAGATCAAGAATAAAAAAAAAATAGAATATATAGTTACTGATTCACAAACTATTAAAAGCAAGGCCAAAGACTATTATAAAGAAGTTTTCAAACAAAGGAATGTCAACTTATAAAGCTTGAATCCTTTTTGGAAAAAAGAATATCAATTCAAAGAGTGGATCAATCCAATATGATATTTACTACTAATAGAGAAAAACAAAATAAAAAAGCTCATAACTATTTTACAATATCTTCCAAATAATAAGGTAGTTGATTTCTTATATATCAGTTATGAAACAATAAAGCACTTAGGTATTAAAGGAAAAGGGACCTTATGCTTAATAAAAGTAGTAATATTTATCCTATCCCTAAATTCAAGCCTTGAAAATATCAATTGACAACATCAGATCCATTGTTCTTCTAGAAATAGCTCAGAAATGTTTCACCAAAATTTATACCAATTGTTTATCAAGGATTTGTAAACAACACAAAATCTTTAAATATCCAAACTTTGTTGTTTTATTAGACGAAAGTATGGCAGAACCCATCCACCTATTAAATAAATATATAAGAAAGCTAGAGAAAAGAAAAAAAACTATGGATTCTTCTTCAAGGCATTCCTAAGGTATATTATATAATATTCCTCTTTATACTTGAAAAAATTATAAATTAAATTCAAATTCTTACAATTATTAAGAAGATTATAATAGATTTTTTTCAAGACAGAAGTTATAGTATCATTCTTCCCAATGAACTTTCTAACCCAATAGTTACAGAAAATAGCATAAATCAAGGAAAAATAATCTTCTACTGTTATGAAGAATTTTTTATAACTTGCTACTATATAAAATCCAAAATAACAACAATCTGAATTATACTATGGAAAAAGAATGATCACCCAACTTTCACAAATCTAAGGAAAAGATCAAGCTCTTTTTAAGGCAGACAGTGATAGTTATATAGATGATACAATATGGATTATTAAATTCAAAAAAGACTTAAAACATATTTTGAAAGAAACAAAAAAGTTTTCATAACAAATAACTCACAAATTAATATAACAAAGTCTATCCTCTTTACTATCAACTGAAATTCTCAAGATCCTGAAAGAGTTCAAACTGGAATAAAGGATATCATAATTAATGAAATTGATAAAAGGATTAGATCCAATTCTTTGATATCTAGTTGAAATTAAAATAGAAAAGTTAGGATATGATTAGTTTAATAAAATCAAAAATTAGGGTATTAGTCCAAGCAATATCTAAGAAGTTGATGAAAAAATATACTTGATTTATTATTAATAGAGTGCTAATCCCAAGAATAGAATATAGAATATAATACATGTATATGCATCTTAATAAAAATATATGTGATAAACTTACCGCTATATTCAGAAAGGCTTTTAAGAACAAAGCCTTAATCTATAAAACAATCCCAAAGTTGCATCTATAATAAAGAAATATATGATCTCAAAGTATCTAGGAAATACAATTAAAAAGCTATATACCAGTGCTATTCTGCCAGCTCAACAATAGTGAGACCTCCAGTATAACAACCATAATCTTGTTGAAATAGAGTCAAGTCAAAGACTAAAAACCTGGAAATATCTTAAATAATCCTATAAACTTATGCAAGATGATCAAAGGAAACCTGGCAGCTGTAACATTGGTCCTGATCAAAGATTTACAAATCACCTTTTAAAGTTGAAGATAGAAGAAAACCTTTAATTATCAAGAAGATATCTTATCTATTAAGTCAATATTGCAAAATGATAAAGAATATAAAAAAGCCATTTCATCACTTTGTAAGCACAAGATTATATTTTTAGATCAAATTATTAATATAACTATAATAATATTCAAGAAATGAAGAGCAATCCAGATTCTCTTTAACAAATGCAAAGGACTAGTCCCCTCTTGATACAAAAAGATCTATAAAAAGGTAATAAATAATTATAATCTTCTAAGAAAGTTATTACACAAACTAGACTGGACAAGCTATAATATTCAAACTGAAGCTTTTTAATATATCCAGATAGATGAAAAATATATTAGGCAATCTGCTCTAGTTCTTCAACTAACATATTGGAAAAGATATTATTCTTGAATAACAAAATCCAGTTTGCTTCATATCAGTTGATATATAACTCTACTAGGAACTATACTTTACTTAAATCAGATAGATTATCCCAAGTAACAAAAGTAGGTATATCACAAGTTCATCTTCTTCTACAGTTAAATAAACATGAAAATCTGAGAAAAAAAACAAGTTCTCTTGCTAAGCAACCTCATAGATTAGCAAATAGCTATAAGGTAACAAACAATAATTTTATTAATATCTAAATCTGAAGTGAGAATTCAAATAGAAAACTGGAAAGCCATACTAATAAAAAAAGCAATTTGATCAGAAAAACATATAAATAAACTTACAGATATTCTGAAATATAATAGAAGATATATGATCAATTAGTTTATTTTCTATACAGATGGCTCTTATAAAAAAGGAACAAAAGATAATAAGCTTGAAATAGGTCTGACCTGGGTTCTAGTGGAAAATAACAAAGTTGTGAAACAATTCTTAGTAGGAGTATCAACATGACTATTAGTAAACAGGGCAGAAATATTAACTATTTTAATTGTAATATATATAGTTCCCTAAAATATAATAGTTTCAATCTTTTCTGATTGTAGTACTATAATCAAAACATGAAAGTCCATCAATTCATAAGTGAAGATATCAACAAGGAGATGAGTAAAGACTATTAATTAGCCATTATAAAATAAAATTAAAGATCTAGTTAAAAAGAAAGATTCCATCTTGGAAATTATGAAAATCAGAGTTCATAGGATTGATAAGTTTAATAATCAAGTACATTTACTTATTAAACAAGCTAAACATAAGAATTCTATAATTTGGTATTAACTATTAAAGTTAATAACAGTTCTTACAATAGTTATATAGAATAAGTACACAATAGAGATCAATATTAGAAAATTTATTAAAACATTCAATAGGAAAAAATTGAAAAGATTAAATGGCACAGCAAAGAATTGAAGAATTATAGATTCAAAATAACAAAATTATTAACTGGTTAACCTTTTGGAATTAGTTCAATCTATTCAATACCTTTAATATCTCTTTTAAAGACAATAAAGGTAAAAGCTTCTTAATTAACTTAATCCACGATGAACTTCCAGTATTGCAAATACTCAAGAAAAGAAAATCAGATATTTATATTATAATAATCTATCCAATATGTAAACTTCAAGAAAAAACATTAGGACATTTGTTTGAATGTTTGTTTATTAAAAAAATCAGAAAATATATATGGAGAAAAGCAAAAAAAAATATTGACTGCTATATTAGTAAAGAAATTAAAGACAAAAAAGAAGTGTGTCCTATAATTAATGACTAAACAAATAAATGGTTAAATGAGATTCAGTGATCTGACAGAAGTCTTTTTAATACTATATGTAAATACATGAAAAAAAATGAAATCACTTTCTTGAAGAATTATCTTAAAGCACAACTCAAAATTCTCTCAACAGTTATATAGAGTATAATTGATAAGCTTTGTTATAAGATGGGAAAAAATTTCAAAGAGAATATATGGAACAGCCATTGCAAAAAAAGTAATAGAGTAAGAAAAGAAGCAAAATATTATTAAAGAGGACAAAATAATCAAAAGACCTGAACATAGATTTAACATGTAGATCATACAAAAACAAGAAGAACCTACATTTTCAAAAGATCCAAAGCAAGAAGTTTTTGAAAGAAAGGAGAAAATAAAGTATATAGAAATTATCAAAAATAGAATTTGTTATAGAAGAAAATGGTTTGGTTTTTAACTGCAGTTGGAATTTAGAATAGTCTACAGTAATAACCTGTAGGCAATGATTTTATTGGCTAGAGGATTTATTTAAGTTAGTAAAGAAGTAAAATATCATTTCCTAAGTTACATTTAGAGAAATAATTTTTCAATGATGGGTGAGTTAGTATGTAAAAGTCAAAAACATCTTGTAAATATCTTTATATATACAATAAAGACAAGCCATACTGACCTGACTGTGAGTTAAAAAAAAAATTCCAGAAATATTACTAGGATTTAGTGTGCATCACGTGATATATTCGCGTTTTTTTTGGAAGACAATTGGCCAATAAGCATTAAAATCACTATTTTCAAAAAAAAACAAGAAAGTTTTATTTACAAATTAACAGGGAACTTCGTAATATACCACACTACGATAATTATAAAACTCCCGCACCCAAGGAATGTATATTTTATTACTACTCGCTCTATAAACAATTCCTCTCCTGGAAAGAGCAAATTTTTAGTATTTACAGGAAAAAGCTATAACTGTACAATCATCATAACGCCCCTGATCCTTTTCAAATATATCTAAACTATCTTTCGTTCTATCACACAATGCTCCGGCAAGATCATGAAGTTGCTCTCCGGTCAACATGTTTTTGGCTGTATCAGCATTCGAAGAAGCTGTGTGATATTTTTGGGGGATCCGTTCCGCAACACTATCGCTACTTTCATCAGAAGATGAACTAGTTATATAACTAGAATCTTCACAACTTTTTAGTAATCCCAAGTATCTGGCAAGTTTTCGTACAAATTCTGGCATTTTAACATTCATATGATCCCACAGTCCGTCGGGGGCCATAACGCCAATGTAATCCACTCCGGATTCCATAATCAAAAAATCCACATCTGCTTCGCAAGGAAATAACGGAGGATCGAGTTTGAAAAATAAATCACCCATTGTATCACCAAGATTAAGGGAAAAGTCATTTGATAAACCGAAAGGATTTTGAAAATCTGGAGGTCGGTAGATACGAGCTTTCTGTAAGCTAGAATACATTTTTAATTGGGATGATGGAGTTGAATCGGCCGGATATGCTGGTGGATTGATTTTAGGTTTGATGATTTTTTCGTTTTCTTCACGACGAAATATGCCTCCGTTGCTGTATACATGGTACGCTTTGCTTGGATGACCCGGCGATTGAATTGTGGACTGGTAAGCCAGTTCGAGGGGGACCTTACCGGGTGTTTTCGACGGAACCCTTTTGCATATGGCGGTTTTCGAATCTCCAAGATTGCAGATGATCACTACACCATCATACAAAATAACAATAAGTAGAGTCGAACCCTGATCCGACGGCATTGGATCTGGGTAACCGTTGTTTGTCCACTCGGAAAATTTGCGTATTTGCGAATCCAAATAGTCTCTGTCAAGTTTCTTATACATTTCACGTATCTTTTCGCGAAATAACCGTTGATCTTCTGGTTCTCTAAATGACCATAAAGGGTGAGAACATAAAACTTCTTGCACTGCCTCCGGAACCATTCGACAAAAGTGCCTAGACGCATTTGAGCCTCCATGTCCGTCAGCCAATACGAAGAGGGTATAAGGCGTATCGGATGGATAATGCACCTTCTCATTGGCCATGAAAGGTACATAATAAGCATCTTCCATGTCCGCATGGGTATTTATCGCGGCTTGTCCAGAACGGCGTCCTCCAGTCTCCCAACCTTGTTGTTGTGATACTCCAAAGAAAATGGACGCGCCAGCATTTAATTTAAATTTAAGTGCAGTCGAGGGTTCGCTTATTTGCTTTCGACAGTCGCGAACTTTGCGTATCGAGCGTCGTGGTATGGTATTCTCATTCTTCTTAATAATTTGTCCCTTTTTCGGCAAAGAATAATGTGTCGCGTCGTCAACGTCAATTGAAATGGTTTTCACGTTGTTTTGCCAATTGACTCCCGAGGTTTCGTCGGATTGCTGCGCATGTGTTATCAAATTGTCAAATTGTAGAACTTTCCCGGACCTTTTCCGTTTGTGTTTTTAAAGAAAGGTGATTTAACGTATAGTTGATTCAGTTTGAATGATTATTATTACTTACGCTGCATTTAAACTCTACGACCTCCTCAAATTTTTTAAAATAAAAGACCTACCAATTTAACGCTGTGCTATCCGAAGAATCGAAAGGCATTAATTCAACCACATTTCTTCTGACACGCTTTTGTTCAAGTCGAGTTGAACGTCTGGTTGCGGTCAAATTTTCGGGTGTCCTCTTGGGCATTCTTCTGAGGTGGGAAATACTGTATGTGAGAAGTTTTTCTATATTCTAACGGAGTTCAAATTATCGACACACTGCGGACCAATATCAGGTATTTACTATATCAAGACTTCTAGGTGGTACATAGACATACGAGCTAATTATCCTCACGCGATTTCCTGGTAACGGCAATCTTTATCACGTGACAAATGTTTAGAAAATAATTTTTCTGATTTGCAAATCAATTATAATTCTCTGTTAGGCTGGTTACATATGCTTTAAACAATTTTTTTTTTTAAACCCTTAGCCAGGTTAGATATGTGTGATTTATTAAACATTTGTATACTTTATATTTAAAATGTTTCACTAAAGCTTAATCTTTATCTAACTCATTCATCTCTGTTTTATGAATTTTCTAAAACTCTAAGTGTAACTTTGAAAGTGATTTATCACTACATTAGTAGTTCAGGTAAAAACCCTTCCAACTGCTAACTTTATAATTTACAGGTTACTACTGCAGAACACTCTATGAGATTCTGACTAGATTTAAAATCCTAATCAATTTATTTCATATTCTATCCTTCTTATTATAATCTTTTTGAGATTTTTATTTTCTAAGTGTCCTTCTTCCATTGATAGTTTCTTTTTTATTGGAGGTATGATTTTTTGACTTGGAGAATACTAAGATCTCTTGATCTTATTTTTTCTACAGATTCTCTGTGTTGCTTCCACTCAATTATTTTCTTACATCTTATGTTCCAAATTTTTTTTTGAACTTAGTTATAGACTTTTTTCTATATTTTTAATATCCATCTTCTTGCTTCTTTTCCTATTCATTTTTTATAACATTTTAGATCTACCATTTGTTGAATAAAATCATTTTTATAAGGCTAGCATAGAAGTTTAGGGTGCCTTGACTAGTTTTTGAAGTTTGTTCTACTAGTCCAGAGATCCATTTGTCTAGCTTCATTAGTTCTTCATATTATTTATAATTAGTCTGGAGTTTTTCTCTTTGACTTTTTTTTTTCTTTCTTGCAAAAGTCCTTTGAAGTCTTTAAGAGTTTCATTTATTCTCTTTTTCTATATCTCTTGTACTTCTTTCTTATAAGCTAGGTAATCGAGCAAGTATTCTATTATTTCCTCTTAATAATTATATATGATACATTTAACTTGCTTATATAGATCAGGTCTTCTAGTAACCAATTTGCTTAAGGTTGGTAGTTCATCATTAGTCAATTTAATGAGAAAGCTTTTTTGTTGTGATTGTTTGAAAGATATATTCCATATATATCCATCTTTTATTCTCTCTTACATTAGATTCCATATATGGTTTTGTTGATTTAAAATTTGGTGACATCATCTTTTCTCTATTCTATTTTGTTGTGTCAATTGATAGGTCATTGTTTTGTTGTTAACATTCTTAATAAACTATCTTATTGAATCATCTACAGTTATATCCTACCACTTAACTTCTATGAGAATCTTATATAAGGTAAGATTTTTTCATTTGATTGATGGAAGTTTTAAGGCTTTTTTGGCTAAAGCATCTGCTTCTTCATTATAAAAATCATTGATATATATCTTGACTTTAGTAAGCTTTAAATCTATACTTTTTTTTTGAATTAACTTATTCTTTCATATCCAAAGGGACTGGTTTTTCTCTTTTAACTATATTTTATAAGTTCTCTTTAAATTTTCTTTTTTAATTATCTTCCATTTGGATATATATGTGTGACTATCTATACAAATCTCAACAGTACTATTGATCAGAACTATCAGAAGTATAGTTACAATTGTTACTAACTCTGCTCTTATGGATGAGGGCAAGTTATTTACTCTTGTTTAAAACTTATTTTTTATACCTCCTGTTTCTATCTGAATCCATGCTGCTCTTATTCTCATTTTTTCTTTTCTGTAATTAATAAGTGATCTATTAGAATAAAAGATTGACTTTTCTTTGGATCCAAGATTGCACTGGAGTATATCAATTAGATGATCTTGATATATTTCTTCTTTAATATTTTCCTTAATAATGGTTTCTTCTCAAGTTTATATATCTATATAATCTACTTTATTATTTTGAAAAGATATTTTAGGCAAGTCTTGATCAGTATAGATTCAGTTTTAAATTATCTTTTCCAGGGCAGTCTTGAGATTTGAAATTATTACTTCTCACATTCTTCTGATGAATATTCTTGTATTGAGATATGGTATAGTATATAGTTTCTCTATACTTTCTTTTATAATATAACTGTTATCTTGTATTATTCCTTCTAAGTATTTAGAACACCTTTGTAACTTTGTTTCCTGACTATTATTAGTATTATAGCAAATAAAATGTTTTACTTTGGCCTTATATCCTGCTATTTCTTGTTTCAAATTTTTCCAAGTTATTTGCTTCTTATTGTTATTTCCTATCACTATCTATAGCTTTTGTCATTTATCTCTATTGGATTCTACTATAGAGTATTCTGATTCCTATTTCATACAATTCTCTTTTCAGGTTTTTATAATCTGTTACAATCGATTCTTTGAAAAGACTTTTGTTATAGTTTGAAACCATACTGAAATAGGACCTTTACCTATTTTCTGTAAGAGTTAAAGCATTTTCCAATTTTTTATTTGCTCGACTTCCTGATCAAGCAACTGATCTAAATATATCAATCTATTATTTCTAAGCAATAGTATAGTTTTTTTATAATCTTTGGGTATGAGGTATTCTTGAATATAACTATTTTCCTTATTCCATTCAAAATGTTTGCCATTTTCAACTATGAAAAGTTATTCCCATATCTTTTGCTAGCTTAATTACTTGAAGTGTAAAATTGCCTCTGTCTAATAAATGTTTTGAGCTTTACAGGTTAATAAATTGAGTGGTTCCCAGTTTTTTATCTGTGCTTGTTTAAGTCTAATAATAGTTGTGATTCCTGCTGATCCAGAATTATTTAGTCTATTGCAAAGACCTAATATTTGGCTTTCATATTGTAGCATCCAGATACTTTTCAAGTTATGAATCTTTGAATAGTGAATTACACTATTAGGTATTAATTTGCATAAAGTGTTTTTGTTTTTGAAAAGTTTTCTATATACTACTATTAGGGTATTACAAATTTTTCAGGACAATATACTATGTTGCATTCTAAATTCTAGTTTGGAAATTAGCATCCTATTTAGAATATAGAGAGCTTGTTTGTTTATTACTCTTTTGTTCTTGAGAGTTATACTTATTGTATTAATTTCTCTAAGCACCCACTCTTTAAGTTTTGTTGTAATATTTTGACTACCTGTTCAGATTCCAAAGAATCTGGCTTGTTTTGTTCTATCAAACTTTTTAATCACTTTATTTTTTATACCTACTTGAATTTCTTCTAGATAGCAATTAGAATTATTGATTGTTACCAAGACTGACTTGTTACTATTGATCTGGAAGTTATTTGCTTGATAAAATATTTTTGCTGTTTTAGAATCTTTTTCATATCTTTTTTGGATCTTGCTATCCATATCATATTATTTATAAAGATTATAGCTATATATCTTGATTCTAGCTTTTTAATAAAATGTTCTTTTAAATCTAAGTTCCAATTTACTGACATTTTATAACCTCTTTGTGTATCATTCTGAATCTTGCAAAGTAGAGGATTATAAAAGATTTGCTATAGTAGTGGTGAAATAGTTTCTTCTTGATCAATTTCATCTTCTAATATAATAGATTCTGTGAGATCATTTTCAAATATACTGTAACTTGAAATTCTCTATTCTGGAACAAACTCATCATGATCTTGATAAAGCCTTTTAATGCTTTGATCCTTTTTATTGCTTTTATTAATATTTCTAAATCAATTGTATTTTATATTTTGATGATATCCTAGAAGAGTATCCACAGTTAATGATAGGTCCCTAAAGTATTTAGCATATAAAATTTCACAAATCACTTATGTCCCTTTTTGAGAAACAAAATTCATAACTCTTCACTTTAATAGGGACAAAAGTCTGAAAATGCTATAAATCAATAATTTGAATAATAAAGAACAATTGTGGATAGTTTTTTAATAGTTATTAATTTAAAAATTTTAAAGTTTTCTAGTAAGGGACATTTGACTTTTGTCCCTACCTCCCCCTTTAGGAACCTATCTTTATCTACAGTTCCTTTTTATTTTTTTTAGCATCTTCACAAATATTATTATGGATTTGAACTAGCTCTACTATACTCTCTCCTGGTAATTCTGCATAGTTGAAACCTTTGAGAATGTTATTGGTTTTGCAAATATCTCACATTCTGTTGATAAAAACTTTGGTGAAACACTTTCTTGTAACTTCTAGTAGAACTATAGGTTGATTATTTGAAAGTTTACATCCTCATGACTTTGATTTGGCTATAGGATATATTGTATATAATTTTGTTTTTAATATATTGAGATTACTTTCCTCTTAAAAAGTTGTTGAGCATCCTTCTCAGGTATTTCCTTCTCTCCAAACTTAGCTTCTTTAACATTTTATAGCTAATTTGAGATTTTTCTGAGGCTTTATTATTTTGAAGTGTACTAAATGTTTTATTTAATTTTTCTTAGAAGATTGGTTCAAGTAGATCTTTATACCAGGCTACTTTAATATATTTTTTAGGTCTGTATTGTTCTTTTCAGTTCTTCGTTAGGCTTTTATAACTAGCCTTTCTTTTCTTGAAAGCTTCTTGATGATATCATCTTATCTCTTTAACAATTTCACCTTTTTGAGTCGTGATATACTCAATATTATCTTGCTTAATCTTGATCCTATTAAGTACTATTTTCTTTCTAGTTTGGTTTGTCAAAGAGTTGACTATTCATCTTTAATTGTTTCTCAGATCATCACACCATTGTTCTAAAGTAGTTTTAATAATATTTCTTGTTTTTCTAGCTTTTAGTCTTTGTAACACAATCTTTAAACCTTCTATTATATTCTGGATATCTTTTTTAAGGAACTCTAGAATATATTAGAGATACTGTATTGAGTACAAAGGTTTTCAATCTAATAATTAGGTTTGTGAATTGTTTTGTAATTCTCTATAGTCAAACTAAACATCTGTAGTTTGGTTATATCTCTTGATGTCTCTGCCTTATTGAAAAGTCTTTTGAGTTGCCAAGCTTTTCTGTATTTAATAAACTTTGGATTGTATTTGTGTTTTGTTTCTTTTTGTGGAGCTAGTTTTCTAGTTGTCAGTTTATTAAAGACTACTTTACATATTAGGTTTTCAAATATTTCCTAAGTTTATCTGTCTGGACTTTCATTTTCACTAGTCTGCGTTCTTTCTAAAGCAAATGTTTTAATATTGTTTTAAATTAATGATCTAGATTTTCTTGAAAGGTTTACCATTATATTGGTAATATTGCCTTTATATTGATTCATTTTTGTCTATTAATGGAGGTTTTATTGATTTTGCTTCTTGCAAAAAGATTTTTGTCATATAAAGCAATCAAGAGCATAGTGTGATTACTTCCTATAATATCTTTCATATCTTGATTATCAAATTGAAGTAAAAAGTAACTTATTAAACTATATGATATCTAAATGTAGTCTATTTGATTACTGCTGGTTAGATCTTGTTATATTGATGTTTTTTTATTGTCTTCCCATATAACTTGCATATCAATATATCCCTATTCATCTAAAAAGTTAAACAAAGAAATTTTTGAATACTATAATGGTCTGAACTTGACTTTGGATGATAATTGCCTATCTTCTGATAAATTGTATACTGTATTAAAATCTCCTATCCCTATTGTATAATATCTTTGCTATATTTTCTTTTAATAAGGCTAGTTAGTTTTTCGTTGTACTTTCTTGTACCTTTGTTTATCTGAGAGAATATAAATCTGTATTATACAGATTTTTTTTTTTTTCATGAGCAGATTAGTTACAATTATATATTCTTCATCCTTCTCTACTGATGTTATCTTTTTTTAAGATTTTTTCTAATTAGAAGATTAACTTCTGCTTTAAAAGATGTGTTATTATTAATATTATAAAAATGTTTGCAAGCTTTTTTATTATTGAAAACCCATTGTATCTTGATATTGGTAAGTTTTATTTTGCATAGTCCCAATATATCTATTTCTTGTTCTAGTATTTTTTTGATAAGACTTTGTTGATTTGTCTTATCTGTTATATTTTTAATATTATATGCACTTATTCTTACTACTTTTTTGAAAATTTTATTGTCTTCTTTTTTTATTCTTCTTTCTTCTATATTGTTTTTGATTTTTTTTTATAGAGAAAAGTTGTCATTTCTTTTATAAAAATATTATTATGTCTGAATTATAATCTTGTTCTATTATATTAGTATCTCTTATTAGTCATTTTTTATCCTTATTTCTAATGTTTATTAAGAAGATGGTGGGCTTTAGCTCCTCTTAATTATCTTGGCTGACTGGTGTATCCTTAGGAGTGATTTGCTCCTATATTATTATATTTTTATTTATAAGAAATTGATTGCTCCTCTAATATATCTATTCTATTAATTAACCTTTCTAGGTTTGCTAGAATATATTTAAGAAGATCTTGTAAACCTTCTGCTTCCAATTCTGTTTCATCTTTTGGATGTTTATGGTGATTGAATCTTTGGTTTTTTTATTGGTTTCTTGTTACTTTCAGATATAAGATATCTATGGGTCCTATTATTTTCTTGTCTTTTTTTACTGTTATAGTAATACCTAGCTTACCTTCAATTTCTGAAATTCTGATTTCTTGTAGGGGCAATACTGGATTTCATGGATTCTGTATTAGATGATAGGTTGGAAACAAGATCTTCATCTACTTTTATTTTCTCATATCTATATCTCTAATGGTAATTTCTTGTTATATTATTAAAGGATTTCTTCTCTGGGTCAATGGTATATTTGACACTTCAAGAAAGACATAAATATTATAAAAAAATATATTTTTTACATATATTATCTCTATATTTCCTTAATGCAAAGTATATTATTGTAAAGTTCTATTTTCTAAGTGTGAAAGGATCTTTGGATATATAACATGCTTTTGCTTTGGTATTGTTCAATGCTTTAGCTATTAGACTGATATATGTTTTATTTATATCCAAGAGTCTTGTTGAATTGATGTTTCTCTCAATCAAAATTTCATTAATTTCTGTATCACTTAATTTTGATTTTGAGAAAATAGCTCTTAATATTTTGATACTAATTAGGACTGTCCATTTTTCTTTAGGATTGAGACTAAGATATTTGTGCTATTTAATATAGGTCTTAACCCTAGGCTTGGTTTTTATCCTATAGATATGAATGTTTTGAACTTCTCTATATCTTTTTAGGTATTCAGATATATAGTGTTTATTAACTTTTTGGTCTATATCCACTAGACAAATGTATCATATATCGGTATTATCTATAGTTTTTATTTTTTGAAAGACTTTTTTGTTTGTCTTTTTCAGGTTTTTATATATTATATATAGTTTGAAAAGTTATATTTTGAATAGCAAAGTTGTCCTTTTTTTGGTTTATCTCTTCTATATATATTAGAACATTTTCTTTTTCTTGTATCCAAAAGGTTAATCACTCATTTCTATTAATAAATTCTTTTTTCAAGAGCTTCTTTCTATTGGTGAAAGTTTCAAAGTATTATCCAGATTCTTCCTTTATTTCTTCAGGAATATTAGCTGTCATTGCTTCTAGTCTATAAGTTTCTTTTTTCTTTATATAATATGAGTTTGTTGATGGAACTAAATTTCTATTTCTAGTTATATATGAGCTATATTCACTAATACACTAACTTTTAATTTTTTCTTGAAGCCATTATGATTTCATTTCTTTTTGCTTCTTGATATATATCGTTGTAACTTCATTGTCTATTATTGAATCTATATCTATTTGCTCAATAATTTCCATTGGTTGATATTTATGATTGTGTAAACCTTCTGGATTTTTAACAATTTCTAAAAACCTATCTTCTATATAGGATTATAAGAGATCTTTTTCATTTTCTTTTTCAAGTTGCCAAATATATAAGATGTGTTGTATTAAAATCTGTTTTTTGTAAAAGATTGTTTTATTAATTTCCAGTATCTTAGCAATAATACTATCTATAACTATATATGTTTCTGATACTGCTACAGTTTCTTTTTTGAATTCAAATCCTCTTTGTTATAGCAATTGTTGAGAGGCCTAAAGTTTTGAGTACTTGTTATGTGTTTTTGAAAGTTGAACTAGTGTATTAACTATGTCCTCTTCTCTTTTATCTACTATTTGTAATATATATTGAACTCCATTCATATTTACTATTATAGGTGTTATACAATATATTATGTGTATTAAATATAATAGGTTTTATATTATCATGTAACTATTGTTTACTTAGTTGTTATGTTTTCACGTGTCTTCTTTATTTACTTGTTTATCCTTAATATATATTTAGAATACAAATAAACTTATAATGTTTGTTGACAAAATATACAGTATCTGTTATTGATAATATGGAAAATCTTGTTGCATTGTTTTGATATATTTATTTGTTTGTGTGGATAATCCTATTTTGATAAGAAGTTACTGTTGTGATATTTATGTGAAAAGTTAATCAACTTATTTTGATAATAAGTTATATGTATTTATTGTGACTTATTTCTTTGATATATTCGTGTTTGTATAACAGAGTTTGGAATAGGTTTGTTGTTTTGATATATATGTATGTTAAGACTGTCTTGTTTTTAGGAAGCTTTGATATCCTTCTGGATCTTGAGATAATTGAAGCAACTTGATTTATTGAGTAGACTTAGTTATTTTTGAGATTCAGAAAGGTATTAACCTGTACTGACCTGGCTGTAAACTATATGAAGTTAATATTGGTTATCTTTTTTTGATTGTGAATCAATTGTCAGTTAACTTTTCTTTCTCCTAAAAGTTTTAAAGAAAAAAAGAAAAATAAATATAAAAAAGTTGTTAGTAAAATCACTTATACCTCTATCCTTGATGTTTCTGAATTGTTTTGTTGTATATTTGTTGTATATTTGTTGTATGTGTTTGAAAATTATGTTGTTTTTCTTGTGTATTTGAACTGGTTTTACTTTTTCCAGGAAAATTATTATAAAAAAATTTTTTTTTGAAAAAAGAAGGATTAGTGAAAAGAGTTTTTTTAATTATTTTTTATATTTATTAAACAATTATATCATAGTTAAATTAAATCTTATTAATAGTTTTCAATTCTCAAATAAGTTTAAGCCTCTAAGTGCAACCTTGAAAACAATATTTCATTCTAGAATAAGTTTTGAATAAATACTTTTTTAACTTATTTATTATTGTTAGCAAGTTATCATTGTTTATTATTTTTCAAGAAATCAATTTCAAAAAACTATAATAGAGAAAGGAAAAAATAAAAAAAAAAAAATCTAAAAATATACAAATATACATATATAAAAAAAATGTTTCATATTCTCCAAAGAACCTTTACTAAAAATCTCTTTTCATTAGAAGTCATTCTTTCTGAAATATTCTTTTTTTTTCTGATTATTTAAGAAACTTATTTATCTATAATTTTAATTATTTTCTTATAATTACTTAAGATATTTATCTCCTACTTAAATTTAATATCTTGTTCATTGCTTTCTTTCTTTTAGTATTGATTTTATATCCACCCATATCCTAATCATAATTTATAATGGACTCTTTTTTTTATTGCATGAAACAGGTTCACTTTATTAAAATTTTTAGAGTATATGTTACTTTGATTACAAAGCTATTTTGTAAATGGTTTCCTATATTACCTATTTAAAATTTCCTTAAAAAAGTCAGTTTGTCTTTTAGACCCTCTGTAACTTGTTACCTATATTATATAAAACTAATGTGTCTAGGCTCTATTAGTATGTAAAAAGATATCATATATAGTTTTAATACTAGAGATGATGTTAATTAGCAGGTTATAAGTTATTTGTATACATGACATATGTTGCAGTTTTTGATGGTTGTTTTGTTTATAGTATATATTCTTTTTGTATGAGATTTCATTATCTTTGATCCATTTGTAGAACCTCTTGCATCTGTCTTTCCATATGTTGAAGGTAAGAAATCTGATGTTGTTAATTATATCTCTAATGATTTCTACTATTCTATTTGAATCCAGATGTTGTATTATGAGTAAAGATGGGTCCTTAAAGGGGGAGACAAGGACAAAAGTCAAATATTACTTATTAGGAACATTAAAATTTTTAAATTAATAATTATAAAAAATTACTCACAATTGTTTTTTATTATCCAAATCATTGATTTATAACATTTTCTAACTTTTGTCCCTATTAAAGTGAAGAGTTATGAATTTTGTTCCTCAAAAAGAGACATAAGTGGTCTACGAAATTTTATATGCTAAATACTTTAGGAATCCATCATTAGTTATGAGTTTGATTATATCCTTATTGATTTTTTCTCTGATTAAGGTGTCCTAGATATTATAGTTGTTGAGACTAGTTAAAACTTCAGTTTTTATGTTGATGTTGATGAGGCCATCCTTTCTTGACATTATTTTTCTATTGATGATATTGATTATTAGATCTTTTAATATTCAGGCCATGTTGCTTGTATGAGAAGAGGTATTCATTGTCTTTTGTGTTTATGCATGCAAAACAAATATCAATCATGTATATGCAGAGGTATCTTTTTTTGAGTATGGATATGGTCGGTAATTCCTTGTTTCATAATTTAATGAAGAAAGTTTTAATTTTATGGTCCCATATGTCACAGGGAGATGAGTTTATATTTGAGAGATAGAGATTCATTAGTGAGTTCTTTCAGTATATTTTCTCTTTTTGTTTATCTGTCAAGTCTTTGTATTTGTTAAGATTGGTCCAGTCCCAGGTATATTGTATCTGTTGTATTGTTGTAATGGTTCATGTGATATCATTGAGGATTTAGTATTATAAAGTTTGAAGATTATGAGTTTCTTGTAGGGAATATGATGTGTGAGGGTGCCTATCATATTGTTTGTATTGTCATTTAGACTTCCCTAGGCAAGCTTGTCTGCTTTATGGTGTTCTTTCACTAGGTTGTCAGGTTGGATTTTGTGTCATGTGACTTTTAGATATTGTTGTTTTATTGTTTTGACTATTGTACTAATTAATTTGATGTGTTTGCATTTTTTCATAGGTTTGATTATGGCTTCATTAATTTTTTTGATAGTAGTTAAAAAGTCACTGTGAATGTTGCAAATGTTTCCATAACTGATTAAGTTAGTAGCAATGAGGATTGCTAGGAGTTCTACAGTGGTACTAAAGCTTGAGACCATTATGCTCATTGTAGTTTCTATTATTTGGTTTTCGGAGTCTTTGAAGACTATATCTATTTCCAGGTTCTTGTTGTTTTTTTTCAGGTTGTAGGCTCTGTTACAATATATATCAAGATTGTTATATAGTTTTATTTTGCTGATGAGGTTTTCTATTTGGATGAGGGTTGTCTTGAACATTTTGATCAGTTTGTTGAGTTTGAGAAGTTGTTTGAGGGTTGGATCAATTTCTATTGGGACAATAGTATCATTAGATTGTTGCCATTATATATATATATATATATATTTTACCCTCTGTCAGGCTAATTATGTGTGCTTTATTAAACATTAGTATACTATACATATAAAATGAATCACTAAAGCTAAATCTCTAATTAACTCACTCGTCTTGGTTATTACCACTCTAAGTGCAACTTCGGAAGTGATTTATCGCTCCATTAGTAGCTCAGGTGAAAACCCTTCCAACTACTAATTTCATTGCCTGCAGATCACTACTGCAGATCCTCCTTATGAGTTCTGACAGAAGTTAAAATCCTAACCATCTTATTCCATACTTTACTTCTTCTAGAAAGATTTGTTTCAAACCTTCATCTTCAAGTTTTTCTTCTTCCGGTATGGACCTTTTCATAGTTATAGTCTTGTTGTTCTGATTTAATGGACTGACTGACCTTCTTATTTTGTCTTTTCTATGGATTCCTTGTGCTTGTTCCCATTTGATCATTCTAAGCACCTTTCGTTCCAAATCTTCTTTATAAATTGATTGCAAATCTTCTACTATATCTTCACTATCCACTTACAGGTTTTTTTACCTATTCTTTTCTGGTAGCATCTTAGATTTGATATTTTCAATATTTGATCATTTCGTATTAGTCCCATGCAGAAGTTTAACGTATTTTGACTTGTTTCTTCAATCTCTTCTATAAGGCTGGTTATGCATTTGTCCAATTCATCTAATTCTGCTCTGTCTTCAACTAGAAGCCTTATTTCCTTCTCTTATATCTCTTTTCTTCTCTTATGTAGAAGTTTTCGAAAGTCTTTTAGAATGCCTTCAGCTCTTTTGTTCCAAATTGCTTGCCATTGGGTTTTGTATACTGGACATTCTAGTAAGTGTTCTATTGTTTCTGCTTGTTGTTTGCATGCTATACACTCTACTTGTTTATATAGGTCTGGTCTTCTTATAGCCAATTTGGGAAGTGTCGGTAACTCTTCATTAATTAGTTTTATAAGAAAGTTTCTTTCTTGAAAATCTTTAAAGGAAGTGTTCCAAGTGTAATTATTTTTCATTCTTTCCCATACCAAATCCTATGTATAGTCATATTGGTCTCGAATCTGTTGATTCCATTTATTCAAAATTCTGTTTTGTTTAGTTCATTGATAAGCTGTAACTTTGTTATTTATATTTTTAATAAACTGTCTTATGGGATTATCCAAAGTCATTTCATGCCATTTGATTTCGGTAATAATTTTAGATAAGGTAAGATTTTTCCATTCGATCACAGGGAGCATTAAAGCTTCCTTTGCTAGAGTATCTGCGTCTTCATTGTAAAGATCATTTGAGTATGCTTTGACCTTGACCAGTTCCAGATCTAAATCTTTTTTTTTAACAATATCCAACATTCTTGCCCACAAGGACCAGTTTTTTTCCTTTTAATCATCTTTTGTGAGTTCTTCTAAAATCCTCCTTTTCTATTATTTTCTACTTGGCAATATAGGCTAGACTGTCTGTAAAAATCTTACCTTATTATTTATTGAAACAACTAATAATATTGTGACTATTGCTACTAGCTCAGCTCTAATAGATGATGGCCAGTCACCTACTCCCATTTGAAACTTATTTTCTTTACTCTCTCTTCCTACTTGCATTCATGCTGCTCCTATTTTCATTTTTTCATGTTCATAGTCGATAAGAGATCCATCAGAGTAAAACATCAATGTTTCTTTGGACTGTTGATTCCGTTGGAGTATTTCAATTAGATAATCTTGATATGCTCCTTCTTTTATATTATATCTAATAATTTGTTCTCCCCAATCCTTTATATCTATTTGACTTACTCTACTATTCAGATTGGATTTGTAATTATCTTGGATTGTTTTTTTTATTGTTCTTTCCAAAACTATTTTGGAACTTGGAATATTTAACTGCTAAGCTCTTCTTGTGGATTTCCTTGTATTTATATAGAAGACTTCATATATTCTATTTCTTTTGTCTCGTCTCTATTATGCATTGATTCTTCATGTTTTTACCTTCTGCACATTCTAATCATTTCGTCAGGCTGGTCTCCTGAGCATATGAAGACTCAGTACACTTGAAGCGTTCTATTTGTACTACTTGCTTAGTGTCTTCTGATCTTAGCTTTTCCTATATTATTTTTTGATACCTATTACTTGTTACTACACAGAGTATTTGTCTTTTATCACGATTTGAATTTATTTTTGTAATTATTGGATCCCATTTTGACCAGTCTTCTTTCCAAAATTTTGTGAACTGTCCTGGATCTTTTTCTTGTATGCTTCTTTCTATCCCTAGATATCACTCTGGAATGGACCCCTTACTGATTTTCTGGATTAGTTAAATCATTCGCCATTTTTTTAGTTCATTAGTTTCATAGGTGATCAGCTAATCCATGTACATCAGCTTATTGTTTTTAAGTGATGGTATGGCTTTCGTATATTCATCTGGTGCTAGGTACTCTTTGATTGGACAGTTACCTTTATTCCATTCAAAAATGTCTTGCCATTTCCAGCTTTTAAATCTTATCCCTAAATCTTTGGCCAACTTCATTACTTGAAGTGCGAAGTTACCTTTATCTGATATATGCTCTAATAATTCACAGGTAAGCAGATTGCATGGTTCCTAGTATTTGACTTGTGCCTGTTTGATTCTGATGATTGTTGTAAGTCCTGCTGGTCTTGGATTATTTAGACTGTTGCATAGTCCTGTTATTTGGCTTTCCTTTTGTAGCATCTAAATACCTTTTAAGTTATAGATCTTTGGATAGTGTACTATGCTATTGAGTATGAATCTGCACAAGTTACTCTTGTTTTTAAGGAGCTTTCTATATGCCATGGTTAGCATGTTGCACATTTTCCAGGATAGCATACTATGTTGCATGCGAAACTCTATCCTTGGTATCAATACCCTGTTTAAAATATAGAGTGTTTGCTTGTCGGTTAATCTTTTATTCTTTAGAGCTTGTGTAATTGTGTTGATCTCTCTGAGTATTCACTCTTTTAGTTCAGCCGTTGTCTTTTAATTACCAGTCCAGATCCTCAAGAATCTTGTATGCTCAGTTCTATATAGCTCTCTCACTGTTTCACTATTGATTCCTACTTTGACTTCTTCTGGATAGTGATTAGGGTTATTAATAGTAACTAGTACTGATTT
>CAJVPT010001116.1:0-23328 GCA_910592055.1 Acaulospora colombiana
AAAACTAAGTCTAAACTAGGTACTCTAAGTCAGATTTAGGGAACAATATTTCACTCTTCTAGTAGCTTGGCAATAGTATCTCTAAGTCAATCAGGGTTATTGCCAACAATTTGTCACTATAGATTATCCCGAAAAATGATGAATTGCTAAAGTTGGCACTGAGAAAAAGGGAAAGGAGAATGCAAATCAAAACCTACTAAAAGGTTCTTGCTCCATTTCATAGTTTCCTCTCGAAAGGGGTTTGCCTGATTGAGATATTCTCTAAGCTTCATGACATTTGAGGAACTTAGCTATTCCTGAAAGTGACTTTAAGAAGAATGTTTGAGGAACTTATTCTTCTTCCAATATATAGATTCACTTATCTCTAGTGAGGCCAGTGCCATATTACAGAAGAGTTTGCCTGATCGGAATAAAAAAATCTTTTCAAGAACTTTGCCTGACCAGGATAGAAGCTTGGAGACCTCAGCTTTTGTCCAAGAAAGCCTTTTTACTTCTGAGGAACTTAATAAGAAATTGGAGTTAAATCTTCTTTTTGTACCTATCGCTCGTCTTTCGATATTATAATTGTTTCCTGAAGGTTGAACATACATAATTAGAGGGGACACTTTTTCTAGAACTTTCTTTTCTACATTATCAATAATGTATCGAGACACATGAGTGTGACCAATAGGAGATTGTTTACATTTCAAAAACTGACATGTTTTGTGTCAGCCAATCACATTTGATGAGAATTTGTGCTACCAAAAATTCATGATCAAATTGAGGTAGACAAAATTCCCCAGAAAACTATGAAAGTGATAACTCTAAGAGATCCACAAGTGACTGAAAGGAGAAAAATAAGTCCTTTTGTTATCAAAAATCTTTATATATCTCCTGCTTTAAAGGTTAAATAGGCTTTCAAGTACTTCACAGTCAGTTTTTCTTCCTTTGGAAACTTTCTTGCCATTGATATTAAAGGTATTGCTTGACTTTTCTTGATCACTAAAAGTCAAGTTTTTGAGTGAAGAGATTTGTAAACAATAGGGGAAGGGTAAAAGTGACTCTTGAAGTTATAATTCAAGTTGTTTTAAGGAAAGTATTAAGACTTTATTAGCAAGGAAATATAAAAACTTCTTGCAAACATCTTTTTTGTATGTGGTCAGAGGATCAGCAAAAAGAATTTTTTTTATTTTCTTCTTTATTATGTCATATCTTATTTATTTAATTATAGTTTCTCTTACTTTAGTTTATTAATTTATCTTCATTGGACATGACAATATAGTTAGATGGTCATGACAATTATGTGCAAGTATTGGGACAAATAATATCTATTAGGAGTGAAAAATATAAACATAAAATAAGGGCTCTCAGAACGTTACCTCATATCACAAGTCATCAGCCCACAAAGCATTACAGTGACAACAAAATATTTCTGTATCAAGTGACAAAAGGAATTATTATTGAAAAGCAAATAGCAAAATTAATTATTTGATTTTTCTTTCTGGGAAGGCACATCATTTGAAACTTGAGGATGATTAAGATCATAAGTTGGTTTTTGACCTAGATGTAAGGATTGCCAAGCTGAAGAAATACTCCAGAAAGGAGGACTGATTAAACTCATCTGCCACTCACTGATAGCTCTGGAGGAAAGTGAATTTGGAAAAATATTTGCTTGAACTAATTGGATCCGCAGTTTTTCTATATAGAGATGAAGTGCTTGAATTTCTGAGCGCACTGCCAACTATTGAGGAAGCTCTAAAGAAAATCATCTTGAGTTTACTTGAAGAAGCAAAGTTATCCATTGCCAATATTGGACCATAGCTTCTTGACCACAAAGATAAAGCCACCACAAGGTATCTCTTTGAGCTCTAAATTGCATATGAAGTATAGAAAGTTCAGTCCGAAGGGAGATCAATTCTTCTTCATACTTTGAACAATGATAATAAAGTAAAGCCTGACCAAGAAATTTCATTTTCTCTTGTACCAACATGATGCAACCGATCACTGGATTAGGATGTTCAATAGCATGCTCAAGTCTGTTGACATGAGGCATTTTCAAGGAAATTGATATATGGAATATGGGAATTAGTGATGAACCATTCATCAAGCCTATCTATTTAATATTAAACAGAAACTGATGATCAATTGGACAAGCCATTATATCAAATCAAATTGAAATAAATCGATCATCAATGGCACAACTTTAAAATATATTTAAGGAATGTTTACATGGAAAAATTCCCATAAACAATGCCCAAACTCAACTGTCAACAATTAGCTACAAGGAAACTGGACTTACTCAAAATAGATATGTTATCTATTTTGAATAAAACTTTAAACCGGTATGAACTTCTATACAACCCCATTGCTCCAGTAAATGATAGTATCAAAAATACTCTTTTGGAAATTAAGTAATATATGCAACAATCTGATTGCATAGCCACATTGATCAATTTATACTATTTGGGAGAACTATTGAATACTGTCCAGAACCCCAAACAATTGTGACAACAGTACTTTCAGGAAAATCTACTTCAAAATTCTCACTATTATTATCACATAGCTAGGCATACCTATGAAATCTTTCAAGGCAATCCAAACCAAATTTATTAGACAAAGTTCTTGTTCATAACCTATCTATTTGGGATGACTAATGAAATTTATTGAAATGATTTTATTCTCTATGTGAGAAAACTTGACTCAGAGGATTTTGCCTTTTAAGAAGAGGAAAGTGTGATAAAAATAGCCTCTAATATCATTGGATAGTTATTTTTAGTCATGATCTTCATTCTATTTCTATTTTTATCTATTTATTTATAATTATTTCTTTGATATTCTTTGATATTCTTATTGATACTTGATTAGCATAGATTACTTTATCAAATGTAGCATGTGACATAATTTACCATAGATTAGATAGCCCAGAAGGTCTAGGAGGTTCAGAAAATCCAGAAGGCCCAAGTGGCCCATTTTACAAGTATATAAACAGTTATAATTTGCTCAAAAGTAGAATAAGTTTGACTTGACTTTGGAAGTTTAATGATAACTTCACTTGATTTTGAAAGTTTGTAAATAGCTTCATTTGACTTTGAAAGTTTAGGAATAACTTCACTTTTCTTTTAAAAGATTGGATATCTTTTTTTGATTTAGGACTAAAGGAATTGTTCTGGTTTTCTTGATTTATTAATAAACTTGGGTTTTGAGTGAACCATATTTTTTGTGAAACACTGTGTGATATTGTTTAAAGGATTATTGGTAAATCTCTTCTTGAATATTTCTTTATTATAAACTATTTCTTTAATTCTTTATTTGGGAATTGTTCTTTTAAAAGCAATTTCACTTGGATACACCAATCAAATATAAATTTAATCACAATACTTCCAGTTTAGATTTTGTAAAATTTTTTTTGACTTATTGAAAATGGATCTCTTGAAAGTAACTTTTTTGCTGACAGATAACTCTTATTAGATAAGAAAAAGGAGTTTATTGATTTATTGTTTGATAATGAGTTCATAGGTATTTCATTATCTATTTCAACTTTTTTATTTTGTGCCTTGGCTTTTTTTCTTTCTGTTTTTGGGATCTTCTCACTTCTTGCTAATGTATTCTTTACACTTTATAACAAATATAGCCCTTGCAAGATAATATGTTATTTATAGGCTTTATTGAAAGCTTCTCTTGTTGCAAAACATATAACTATAAAGTTTTGTTTTTTTTAGTGTAAAGTGATTTCTTGGGATATAATACATCATTGCTTCTGTACCATTGAATGCTCTGGCTATCAGTCTTGAATAGATCTTATTAGTACTTGGTAATCTTATAAAGTTTTGGTTCCATTCCATTAGAATAATATTAATCTTTCTATCTGTTAATTCTTCCTTAAAGAAGATAGCCCTAGTAGTTTCTATTCCTAGGAGGGTCATTCATAAAGTTTCTGAATTTATTTTCCAGTAACTATGCCATTTTATATAAGCTTTGCTTCCTATCCTTATAGCTTGTTGACTAGATTCATTATTACTTGAATAACTTTTTGGTTCAGAAACTTCTGTTTCATAGAGTTGCTCTTTTAAGGCTTCTGTTTCTTTGATAAAATGTTTCTTGATACTTTATATTAGTTTGTATCAATAGATAAAAATATATTACTTCAATACTCTTGCTAGGTCTTGGGCTAATATAAAACATATTATATATATCTTCTTTTTTTGAGTACGTGGGGTTTCTAAGTATATATCATACCTTTGTTTTAATATATCTGATTGTTTGTACAATCGGACTAGTCATGGTATTGTGGATTTTATACAATCTCAAGAATTGGGAGTTTTACTGTTTGATAATATTATTAATATCATCAATGTTAAATAAAAATAGCTCTAATTGTTTTTTAATTAATATAGATCATATATTCTTCTTTTTATATTATTATATTGTTGATGTAATATTATTTGAGCTTTAATTCTACTTTGTAATCTTGAATAATTGTAAATATAAATATTTGTTGTCTTTTTATATCTTTGAATGATAGATTTGATCTCGTGTTTTGAATAACTTCAATTAATATTAATGAGAGTTACTACTAAAGATCTCTTGTTTTCCTTTTCCTTCTGTTGAAAGATTTTCTTATATATAAGATATAAAATATTTATTCATTTTTCTGTCTCTAGGGATATAACTGTAAAGTTTTTGTCCTTTTTTTTGTTAGCCTTTTCTAGATACTGCAAAGTATCTTTTTCTTCTTTATAACAGAAGGTTATTCAGGCATTGTCATTGAGGAACTCTTTTTTGAAAGGCTTTGAGTCTTTTGATAGTTTCAATATATTTTAGAGATATGTGATTCATATATATTGTGATTCTTCTGAGAGTTTGACTATAAATATTTCCATTTTATATTTACCATCTTTTTTGATGTAAAATGGATTTAGGCTAGACATTTTTTATTTTTTTTTTATAAAATATATGAACTGCTCTGCAATATTATCTCCTTTAATTTTTTCAGTAATTTCTTTTATTTCAAACTAATCTTTTATTGCCTTTTTGTTTATTTCAATTTTGACATTGTAAGAATTTCCACTGTTATTGTTGATTGAACTTATATGTCTATTTTCTTTTCTAGAAGATCTTATAGTATATAGATTTGCTATTACCAGTTGTTCCTTTAAAGAAGTATAAGAAGCTTATTGTAATTTTTCTTTTTGATTTATTATATCAAAGTATTTGTTTGCTAGAAAGAAAACCAAAAGGTCTTTTTCTTTGTTTTGCTCTTGAACCCATAAATAGAAAATATATTGTTTGAGAACTGTAATCCTGATAAAGGTGGTTTGATCAATATTTAGAATTCTAGTAATGATACTATCTAGGATCGAGTATTTGCTTAGTCTTAGGATCCTATTTGAGATATTATCTATAGTAGATATTATGCTATGAATAGTTTGTATAGCCCAAGTATTTGTTGCTAATCATATTTGTTTGATAGTTGTACTAGTTTATCTATAATATATACTTTTCTTTTCTTTATAATTTGTATTAACATATGTTTTTTCATAGTTATATTGAATCACATACCATAGAAAAAAATATTTTTTACTTTTGTGTAATGTTGTGTTTTGATCAGATATATATTATTGTTTACTTTGATCAAATGTATATTATTGTTTACTTTTGTATAGTGTTGTGTTTTAATCGGATATATATATTTTTTGAAACAGCAACTTAACCTTATTTTATTAAAGTTTCAAGTCAGGACAAAATGCAAATACAAGAAATAATTACTAATAAAACATTCCTAGAGTTGTCTATGAGAGTTAAAATTTTATATTATTACTATTACTTTGATTCTGTAAGCTAATTATTCTTTGAGAGCTTTATTGGTTAAGGACATATTGTCTATTTCTTGGTTGCTTTCAGTATCTCCATATTGTAAAATTCTAAACATTCCAACCTATAGGATGGCTTGTTGTTGAGAAGAATAACTTGGATCAATCTAATTTATATACTAAAAAAGAAGATTACTGATCCTCTTAAATTCTCCTTAATGCACATGCTCAAGCAAGACACATCATCCCAAAAAAAAATTTGAAGAGAGGTGGTTGTGTTCGAAAGGTATATCAGTATATAATGAGAGAGTGGAAGTATCAAAACCCTCCAAAAAAATACTATCCCAGGTATTGGTACATCTGTTGGAGAGGAAAAAGAGAGAGAGATCTTTGTTGGCTATCCGATGAATCCTGTTTCAACTGTTTTCTTTTCTAGATGCTACTGATATAGGAGATTTGCTTATCCTGTATCCATCTACACTCAAAGCATGTGACTTATAATGGATCCCAGGTTTTTATAGAGCTGAGGAAATGCATTTAGATACATGAGATGATCAATAGGAGCTTGTTTACTTCTTTTACTAATATGAGCTTTATCTGTCCAATTATAATATGAGAAACTTTATGCTACACAAAATTCAGGGTCAAACTGAGATAGGTAAAATTTTTCAAAAAAACCAAGAACAAGCACTATGAGAAGGCAACAAGTGACGAGAATGAGAAAGTTGTTTCTCATCATACAATCACTTCTGTAATATTTCTCTACAATGTAAGATGATGGCACATTAGTTCTTCTTTCTTTCAAACCTTTCTTGCTATTGATAGAAAAGATGTTTCTTAATCTTTATAGTCACTAGAGATCAAGTTTTTGTTTGAAGAGAATAGTAAACAAGAGATGAGGGGGTAGTTAATGGCTCTTGAAGTTCCTTCAAATTGGTTTAGGAAAAGTGAAAAGACTTTATTAGCCTAGAAATATAAAAACTTCTTGCAAACATCTTTTTTGTGTGTAGTTAGAGGATCAATGGAAAGGGATCAGATATAAATTATTGTTTATTTTGATTAGATATGCATTATTGTTTATTTTTAATTCCAGTTGATCAGCATTGTTTATCAAAACAATTTAATTAAAACATATGAAATTGAGGAGTTAATTATATTTTGATTAGATTATATATTTGGCATATAAACAAGTTATTATATTTTTAAATAATATGTTCATATTTTGCATAATGTAGTAATTATTATATATTGTTGTTATAATGTTTTGATACTCTTTATTGTTTAGTAAAAGAAATTTGGATATCCTCCTAGGTGTTATAAACCTTGAGTCTAAACCAATTTATTGATTTAGCCTATTGTTTACAAGACTTCTTTTGGTATCAAAAAAGGTGTTAACTTGCACTGGCCTAACTGAAATCTTGGGAAGTTGAGATTGAGTCTCAAAAAGCTTACTGTGAATCAGTTTTTTTAAATTTTCTTTTCTCTGTAAATAAAGAAACTCTATAAAGTGTAATTGAAATGTGTTTGTGCTATTCTACTTCTTGTTATTGAAAGATTAGATACATTAATAACTGATCTTATATAGTTATTTCTTGTTGTTTTGTTGGTTTTGTTAAAAGTTTCTCTTTGTGTTATGAGTGATTTCTTTTGTTTTTCAAAAAAATTATCAAAAAAGAAAATTTTTAGGAAAACTAAGAATCAATGAAAAGAGTTTTTTTTTGCTCTCTGTTAGGCTAGTTATATATGTTTTATTAAATATTTGTAAGCTGCATATATAACATAAGACACTAAAGTTAATTCTTTAACTGACTCACTCATCTTAGTTGTTATATCTTTCTAAGTACAACTTCAAGAGTAATTTATCACTTTGTTAGGAAGTCAGATAAATACCCTTTCAACTTCTAATATTATTGCCTGCAGATCACTTTTTCAAGTTCTGACAGGAATTAAAACTCAACTATTTTATTCCATACTTTATTTCATCTTGCAAGACCTGTTTGAGCATCATATTTTCTAATTTTTCTTCCCTTAATAGTGCTTGATATGACCAATTTCCTGATATCTTGATCCTATTTTTTTGTTTCTATAGATGTGTCAGCCTTTTGATTTTGTCATTTCTATTGATTTCCAACATCTATTCTTCCTTTATCACTTTCTCACACTTGACATTCCAAATTTTTTTTTTGATGTGATTACATGTTTTCTTCTATATCTTTATTATTTACTTTCTTGTTCTTTATTGATTTTCTTTCCATAGCACTTTGAGTATGCTATCTCACCCATTAAGTTTTTTTCAATTAGTTTTATACAGAAACTAAGTATATTCCAACCAGTGTTTGAGATTCTTTTCACTATTTTCTTATCTATTCCCCTCTTTCCATTCTATTATCAACTGTCAGACTTATTTCTTTTTCTTTTGACTCCTTTTTCCTATCTGTTAGGAGTTTGTTAAAACCTTGCATCATATTTTTCATATCCTTCTCCAGGTTTATTGCCACTAAGTTTTATATGCTAAACATTTTAGCAAGTATTTTATTGTCTCTTCTTGCTATCCATATGTGAGACATTTCACCTGCTTGTATAAGTTTGATCTTCTTGTGGCTAGCTTTGTTAATATGGATAGCTTGTTACTGATTATCTTAACAAGAAAGCTTTTTCTTTGTGATCCTTTGAAAGAGGTATTTTATATATACCCATTATTCATTTATTTTCAAACTAGGTCCCATATGTATCTGTGCTAGTCTTAAATTTGATAACTCCACTTTTTGTCTATTTTATTTTAGGTTGTCCATTGGTGTATTATTATTTTGACATTAATTTTTTTAACAAACTACCTTATTAAAGCATCCAATACTATATCTTATTATTTGATTTTGGTAATAATCTTAGGTGAGTCCAGATTTTGCCATTCTATTATTGAGAACTTTAATGCTTCTTTAGCTAGAATGTTTACTTTCTCATTGTATTGAATATTGGAGTGTGCTTTAACTTAAATAAAATTTATATCCAATTCTTTTTTTTTTATCAGACTCAACATTCATGTCCACAAGAATCAATTTTGTTCTTTTAGCTATCTTTTGTAAGTTTTTTTAGAAACCCCCTTTTTTATAGTTTTTCATTTGAAGATACAAACTGTTAGTATAGATCTTGATCTTGCTATTAACTAATATTACTAGCAGTATGGTAACTATCTACTAGTTCTACTCTTTTAAATAAAGGCCAATCAGCTACTCCAGTTTGAAACTTGCTTTTCCTTCCTGTTTCACTAATTTATATCTATGCCATACTCATCTTCATGTTTTGTTTTCATGATAAACAAGAAATTTATCAGAGTAAAAGGTTATTGTATTATTGCTGCTTCACTAATTTGTATCTATGCCATACTCATCTTCATGTTTTGTTTCCATGATAAACAAGGAATTTATCAGAGTAAAAGGTTATTGTATTATTGCTATTATCCCCTCGTTATGCCTAAGTATTTCAATCAGATAAGTCTTCTTTAATATTTTCTTTAATAAGTTTCTTCTCCCAATCCTCTATCTCTACTTCTTCCAGTTACTTTCTATCACATTGTGTAGTTACTAAGTCTATATAAATTGTTCTATTTATTGTTCCCTCTAGGGCTACCTTGGAACAAGGGATTTCTAAAAGTTGAGCTCTTCCTATAGATTTTCTAGTATTAAGATAAGAAATCATATATGTTTGTTCTATATTTAATTTTATATATTAGTTTTCAACCTTGATCTCTTCTGGACAGCCCTAGTATTGCATTAGGTTTGATCTTAAATTTTTCTTGGAGTTGTCACATTTGAAATGATATATTTTAATACATCTTTTATTGTTACCTAGAATCACTTTCCTCAAATAAGTTGTTGCTACTGATTATTTCTCTTGATAACCATTCAAAGTTTTTATCTTTTATAGAAATTGAGATTAAGTACTAGATGTTTTGAACTCCACTTTAACCAATCTTCTTTTTAAGACCTTATAAGTTATCCTAGCTTATTTCCTTGTATCTCCTTTGTTATTGATAAGTATCATTTTGGAATAGATTCTTTACTTGTCTTTTATAAGAGTTGGAGCATTCACCAGTTCTATACTTCTCTAGTTTCATAGTTCATAAGCTGATCCATGTATAGTATATCAATTTATTGTATTTAAGTAATAGAATGGTTTTACTGTATCCATCTATTATCAAATAATCTTTAATTAGGCTATTTCCAATACTTCAATTAAAGATATTACTTCACTTCCAGCTATGGAAGATTTTATCTCCATATATTTGGTCAGTTTCAGTACTTGTAATGCAAAGTTGTCTCTTCCTGGAAGATAGTTTAGTAAGTTACATATGAGCAGGTTGAGAGGTTCCTAGTACTTAATCTATAATTGCTTTAATCTGATAATTGTTATGATTCCAGCTGGCTCTAAGTCATTTAACCTATTGTACAATCCTATTATCTGACTTTCTTTTTGTAACATCTAAACACTCTTTAAATTGTAAATCCTAGAATTATGTACTATACTATTAGATATAGATTGGTATAGTATGGCCTTATTTTTGAAAAGCTTTCTATATATTATTGTTAGAGCATTACACATTCACCAGGATTGTACACTATGCTGCATTCTGAATTCAATTCTGGATATTAGGACTTTGTTCCAAATATAAAGTGACTGCTTATCAATTAACTTTTTATTCTTTAGGAACTTAATAATCATGTTAATTTCTTTAAGCATCTGTTCTTTGAGCTCAATAGCAGATTTCTGATTATTTGTTCAAATCCCTAGGAATCTTGTCTATTTAGCTTTATCTAATTTTCTAACTACTTCTCTATCAACCCCTGCTTGAACCTCTTCTAGATATTGATTAGAATTGTTAATAATAATTAATACTAATTTGCTACTAATAATCTGTAAGTCATTTGTCCTATAACAGATTCTTGCTTCTTCCAAAATCTTTTAATATCCTCTTTGGATTTTATTATTCATGTTGTATTATCCATGAATGTGATAGTTGCATGACT
This sequence comes from Acaulospora colombiana, assembly GCA_910592055.1. Lineage (NCBI taxonomy): Eukaryota > Fungi > Glomeromycota > Glomeromycetes > Diversisporales > Acaulosporaceae > Acaulospora > Acaulospora colombiana. The sequence continues at coordinate 10,814 of CAJVPT010001116.1, forward strand.
TGATTATAGCTTTCTTTCAGTGTTTTCTTTTAACTTTGGGTTTCAAGTCACTGATATTTTATAGCCTTTTATTTTATTATTCTAAATCTTGCACAATAAAGAGTTATAGAATATCCTCCACATTAGTGATAAGATGGTTCCTTTTTGGTCAATCCCATCTTCTACTATGACTACCTCAGTTAGATCTTTTTTAAATATGATTTTAAATTCTCAATTTGAAATAAATTTATTATAATTTGGATAAAGACTTTGATATCTTGATTCTATTTATTGCCTTGATTAATATATTCAGGCTAATAGTATCATATGTTTTTGCTATATCTTGAAAAAGTATCCATAACTCTTTTATTTTCTTTTGCTTTCTCATAAATGTTATTGAGAATTTGAATCAGTTCTGTTGTACTTTCTCCTGATAATCCTGCATAATTAGATTCTTTCATAATATTGTTGATCTTCTAGATATTTTTCAATCTGTTTGTGAGGATCCTGGTGAATTATTTTTGTATAACCTTCAGCAATACTATTGATTTGGTGTTGAGGAGTTTCCATCCTTATAGTTTTGGCTTTACTATGGATATATATAGCTTTGCTTCCATCCTATTGAAATAACTTTCTATTTTAGAAAGTAGTTAAGCATTTTTCTAAGTATTTTATATAGTTTTTCTTAAGAGATTAGTTTCAGTAGAACTTTGCATCATCTTTTTTTAATATAGTCTTTAGAATTGTATTCTTCTTTTCAATTTTCTATAAAGCTGTCAAAATTAGCATTTCATTTTTTGAATGTCTCATAATGATACTTCCTTATTTTTCTTTTGATTTCTTTCTTTTTGATAGTTATACAATATATTCTTTTTTTCATCTTTAACCTTGATCTTATCCAACATTATTTTGATCCACTCTCTATCAGTCAAGAAGTTTACCATTCTCCTTTGATTGCTATATAAGTCATTATATCTTTATTTCATGGCTCTTTTGATAGCATCCCTTGTTTTTTTTGCCTCTATATTTTAACAGGCAAGTTTTAGGCCTTCTATTGCATTCTGTATATTCTTTTTTAATAGTTTCCATAAAATTTGAGAAATTCTATATTGGATGTAATAGTTTTTGATCTGATTATTAGGACTGAAAGTAGTATTTTATTTTTTAATCACTATACTAAGGGCTTGCAATTTGATTGAATCATATGACTTTTTGCCTTCTTAAAAAGTATAAATAGCTGAAGGGCTCTCTAATACTTGATTAATTCTGGTTTATTCCTATGATGTTTTTCCTAGGAAGCCGATAGCTTCTTGGTTGCAAGCTTATTATATGCTATCCTACATATTTGTTTTTTTAATGTCTCTCAGATCTTGTTTGCTTAAGCTTTTCTTTTACTTTTTTCAAACTTTTTTTAAGCAATGAATCTATTGTTATTCTGAATTTGTGATTTAGATTTTTACTAAATACTTTCCACTATTCAGATGTTGACCCCTTTATATTGATTCCTTTTTCACTCTTTATGTGAGGCTTGTTTTTGATATCTCTTGTGAAAAGATTGGTATCATATATTGTCAACACTAGTATAGTATAATCACTTCCTGTTGTTTCTTCCATACTTTGATTGTTAAATCTGAGTATTGGATAGTTTGTAAGACTTTGAGATATCTATATATAATCAATCTGACTACTGCTAGTAGTATTCCATCTTGTTAGAGTTTTATTTTTTCTTCCTATATAACCTATATATCAAGAAAGAAACATTTATCTAAAAAGTTGAATAGTGATATTTCTGGATGCTGTGATAAAAATAGTATCTACTACCATTGGATAGTTATTTTAGTCATGATCTTCATTCTATTTCTATTTTTATCTATTTATTTATAATTATTTCTTTGATATTCTTTGATATTCTTATTGGTACTTGATTAGCGTAGATCACTTTATCAAATGTAACATGTGACATAATTTATCATAGATCAGGCAGCCCAGGAGACCCAGGAGGCCCAGGAGGCCTAGGAGGCCCAAGTGACCCATTTTTACAAGTATATAAGCAGTCATAATTCGCTCAAAAGTAGGATAAGTTTGGATACAACTTCACTTGACTTTGAAAGTTTAGGAATAACTTCACTTTTCTTTTAAGAGATTGGATATCTTTTTTTGATTTTAAGACTAAAGGAATTGTCCTAGTTTTCTTGATTTATTAATAAACTTGAGTTCTGAGCGAACCATATTTCTTGTGAAACACTTGTGACACTGTTTAAAGGATTCTTGATGAATCTCTTCTTGAATATTTCTTTAATTAATATAAACTGTTTCTTTAATTCTTTCTTTGGAAATTGTCCTTTTAAAAGCAATTCTACTTGGACACACCGATCAAATATAAATTTAATCACAATACTGTATTAAAAAATTTGGCAAAAAAATTGATACTGCAGCAAAAAATTTAGCAAAAAAATTACTGTAACAAATAATTCAATAAAAAAATTGTATAATATAATAAAAAATTCAACAAAAGTTACAAATCTAGTAGAAAGTTTAACAAATTTTATGAAATTTATTAAAAAATTACAAAAAATTATAAATTTAATTAATTAAATTATTTGTCACTTTTCTTTTCATTCTCTTCTTTCTCTTTTATTTGCTTTTTTTTTTCCTTTAAAGATTTCGACTTTACTCTTTTAAAACTATTTACAATTGGTTTTATCTTATCAAATATTTTCTAATATTTTTTGCTTTTTTCTTTTAATTTCTTAATACTCATAAATTTTATCTATTTATACACTTTCTCTAGTTTGTTCCTTATTCACTAAATATATTAAGGATTTCTTATATTTAATAATTTTTTATATTTTGAATTTAACTATCAATTCTTTATTCTTTTTTATCTCTTTTTCTTGTTTACATTTCAAAATCTCTTTCAAACTATATATTTAATTTGACAAGTCTTTTGGTGACATTACTTCATAGAAATATGAATTATCCTAATATTATTTATAAGTTAACTAGAATGCTTGAATTAATTTTAAATGTTTATTCAAATATTTCAACAAATCCTTTAACTATAAGTAATTATAATTAATATTATAATTATTTAATATAAAATATTTTATCAAAAAATATCTCTTTAGAATGTCAACTGTTATTATATATATTTATTATTTTTTTAATAGGATTTTTTGAATCAGTTATACTTTTTTCAGATAAATAAATCTTTGTTTTTTTAATTATATCAGTTAATTCATTTTAATAATTGACAACTTTCTTAAATCTTTATTCAATAAGTGACTGTGTACTTTTAATTCTTTATACCTTTTTCTTAATTATTCATTAAAAATTAATACTTAAAAATAGTATAAATGTAGAATATTATTAATTTTACTTTGTTTAATTAACTATTTGTATATAAGCAATAATTGTCTACTTTCAGTTTTTGCCTTTCAATATTTTCTTTGCTAATAGTAATATCAAGTACTTAACTCTTTGTTTATTTGCTTTTATGAGGAATTAAAATGTGAAACCATGAATTTTATTAATTTGGATATCAACTTTTGTAATATTTTTTTTTTTATATCACTTGAAAAAGTTTTGTCTACTTTTGGTTTATTTGTCAGTAATAGTTTTTATTAAGGTTTTTACTTCTTCTGGTTTCAACTTATTTTCAATAATCAGTTTTACCAGTTTTACCTTTTTACTACTTCTCCTAGGTTGAATTCTTTAGTACTTTCCTAAACTTAGCAAACTTTTTAATTCTGATATCTTATTTACTATAGATTCTACAGTATAACTATTATAGAATCAAGTTCAAGTTTTATAGATTTGAGCTAATTAATTTTCTATTTTAAATCTTCTATTTCATTTTTTGCTATTTTTATTCTTCAGTTTATATATTTTATTAGGTTTAATTGTTTTATAAATTCAGCATTTTCTCTTTTTAGTTTTTTAATTCATATGTATAATTCATCATTTTCAATTAATTAATAAAAATAAATTTAAATAATTCATCAATAATTTAATTCTAACTTTTTTCAATGTCTTACTTGATTCAAGTTTTAAATAGTCATTTAACTTCCAACATTGATATTTGTATAATATCAAATATCAAAATTTCAAATAATACAATAGATGGTCTTCTTATAAGCAATTCAATTATTATGATAGGGATTAAATATTTATTATCAGATATTATTGAACAAACTATTGTAACTACTGATGCAGTTTATATAAAAAAAGTTTGTAATAGCAGAAAAGTGTAATGGTAAAGATAACTGTTCTCTATAAAAGCATGTCTAGTTAGTTTTTTTTTATTTGGGTATTTTAATATATCAGCAAAAAATATATAAAATTAATAAAGGATTATTTAAATAAAATTATTCATATTATTTTAATACAATACAAGATTACATACAATATTTATTATTTTATATTACAATTTGGAGTACATATTATATTATACTATATATTATCAGCTCTTTTTCTATTAATTCTCTGACCATATACAAAAAAGATGTTTGCAAGAAACTTTATACTTCTCTATTAATAAAATCTTATTACTCTCCTTAAAATAACTTGAAGTATAACTTCAAGAGTTACTATTACTCTTCTTATATTGTCTATAAATCTCTTTACTCAAAAACTTGACTCCTAGTAATTAAGAAAGATCAAGTAACACTTTTGATATCAATAGCAAAAAAGTTTCCAAAGGAAGAAAAACTGATTGTAAAGTACCCAAAAGTCCTTCTAATCTTTAAAAGAGATTTACAGAGATTTGTTATAGTCAAAAGACTTATTTTCTTTCTTTTGAATTATCTTAATCCTCTTAGAGCTTCTACTTTCACAATTTTCTAAGAATTTTGTCTACCTCAATTTGATTCTAAATTTTGAGTAGCATAAATCCTTATTGGCTGACATGAAACACATCAGTTTTTGAAATATAAACAAGCTTCTATTGATCATACTTACATGTTTCATCAGACACTACTTTTTAATATGTTATTAAATATCAAGAAAGAAAATAATTTTCAAGAAAACTATCTATCATCACTTAGAAAAATAAGAAGAACAAAATACTCAAGAAGATATAAAATGAAGGTAAAATCTTGAAAATATTCTTTGGATTATTTGTACCAATTGAAAATAAATCACTGGTAGAAGATATTGATAAAAAAGGTATAATGGATTAACTTATTCAAGATATAATATTTCAAAAACAGTATTTACCAAGGTTAGTGAAGGTACATATCAAAAAAATAAAGATTCCTTTTTTAAATAGATTATTGCAATGAATAAGTAAGGATAGATTCACTGGATGACAAAAACCCCATCTCATGTATTCTCTTTCTTGCAGTACTTCCCTTCTCAACTCTCTTATTTCCTAGTTCTAGACACCCTCAAAAATCTCTTTGACTTGTTTGTTTATTTAAAGAAATATTAAAAGAAAATCCAATATAAATAGGATATAATAAGATATAGAATTAAAACTGAAAGACATAAGAACCATAATATAGAAGTAATGAAGGCAATAGAGGAATATATAATATGCTCTCAATCAATAAAGTCCTTGGAAAGTATCTAGCTAATAGTATAGAAGCAGTAGTAATAGCATGGTCTCAAATATTAACTCTATAGTAAATTATTATTTTTCCTTTTTTATCAAGTTCTTTCAAAATCTAAGCAAAATCCTCTCTCCTATTGACTTTTGTATAGCTATTGTTTCTAATTATTTCTTTTAGCAATAGACAATTTTTCAAGAATATTAGAATATAAACACACATCTTCAATTGGATTAAACTAGATTTGATATACACATTAACCCTTCCTTAAAATTTTTTATCATTCTAATGGACCTTTTATTAGATTTCTATTCAAAGATAGGTCAACCATTAGGTGATTTCTTAATCTATTATTAGTTTATTAACTTACTATTGTTTTTTTTTAGTTAATGTATCTATATGGTAAAACTTTACTAATCAACTTGATCAAGCCAACTTGAAAAAAAAAATTATACTATATATTATTCATCATATTACATTTGTATTATATTATAATTCAAAGCTATTTAATATATTAATCACAACTTTGCCACTTTATATTACTATTTATCAATTTCTAAAAATATTAAGAAATTATTCAATTTTAGTTTTACTTAACAAAAGTTTAAGAAAAAATTCTAAGAAAGTAAAAATTTTTTTGACTGTAGTAAATATAATAAATTATTTGTTGATCCATGAACAAAATTTTTCTATAAATATTAAAAAACAAAAAGCAAAAATTTGGCAAATTAATATATTATTAAGCAAAAATTAATAAAATCTGAGATTGAATAATACAAGTTTTAAAAATAACAAATCTGAAGTTAATAATAATAAAGAAATAAATAATATATTCAAAAATTATTTAACTTCAAAATATGAAATTTCATTAAATTCTAGTAAATTTTTGAATAATTATTTTATATAGATTTTATTATAAATTATGAATTATAGAATTTAATTTAATTTATAAAATAATACAATAGATATATTGCTAAAATTTATGAAATTAATGCTAATGAAAATTGATGGCAAAAAATTTAAGCTCTTTTATGGATCTTTGTATACTGTCAATAATATATTTAGATTTTTTTTTAACCTGCAATCATGTTACGATGGCTTGTCTTTATTGAAAAATTGATATAAATCTATAATATTTTATAGATTTTTACAACATGACCAACTCGTCTTCATATAAAAATACTTCAAGTCAAATTTTAGGAACAATATTATACTCCTCTAATAGATTGTTAATAATCTCTATCTATAAGGATCATTTCCAACAGTTTGTTACTGTTGATTGTCCAAAAATCAATGAATTGCAAAATTAAAAAGGAAAAAGAGAAAAAATAATTGAGAAAAGAAAACAATTCAAGGCCTACCAAAAAATCCAAAAATAAATACAATCTCTTCTCAAAAGAGATTTGCCTGATTGGGATAGTCTTCTTGCTTCACTTGAATCTCAGAAGAAATTTTCTTTTTCACCACCTATAGCATAGATGAATCAATCTAACTGGTCTTTCATTTAAGTGAGTATCAGATTGAAATATCTCAAGGAAAGCATTTAAACTTCAGCTTTTTTTCATTAAAGCTTTATCACCACTTGAGAAATTTAGGTAAGAAACAGAAGTTCGCAATCTACATTACCCATTACTTAATCTTTTGGTATCATAAAAGTCTTCATTAAGGAACTTGAGCTTTTTAGAAACAAATGTTTTTGAAACTTTTCAATTACCCATGACATTATTAGAACATGTGAATGTAATCAATAGGAGCATATTTATATTCTAAAAACTAATGTATTTCATGGTAGCCAATTATCTTTGGTAAGGATTTGTACTACTCAAAATTCAGGATCAAACTGAGATAGGCAAAATTTCTCAATAAACTGTGAAAGTAAAAGTTCTAAGATAGCCAAAACAGTTAAAAAGGAAGAAAATAAGCTTTTTTACTATAGAAAACCTCTATAACCTCTCGCTTCAAAGATTAGATTGACTTTCAGGTACTTTACAGTCAGTTCTTCTTCCTTTGGGAACTTTTTTATCATTGGTATCAAAGATGTTACTTGACTTTTCTTAATTACTAAAAGTCAAGTTTTTGAGTGAAAAGATTTGTAAACAAAAGAAAAATGATAAAGGTGACTCTTGAAGTCATACTTCAAGTTGTTTTAAGAAAAGTATTAAGACTTTATTAGCAAAGAAATATAAAAACTTCTTGCGAATATCTTTTTTGTGTGTGGTCAGAGAATCAACAGAAAGAATTAATTAAAATTTTTTATTTTTAATAATTTATTTGAATTATCAGACTAGTTTATTAGTTTTATGATATATTAAAGATATCACAAATTATATAAATAAAATAATATTTTTGATTTTCAAAAAAATAATAAACTATCGATCATAAAGTGTGTTTATATTGAATTTTCCAATTTTGCAATAAAATAAAGAAAAATTTGTGATTTTTTATTGTCTACACAATTAGAATTTTTAAACAAAAATATAATTAATTAGTTCAATTTGATTTTTTTATATTCTATTATTTGGTATCAATTATTATAAATATATCAAAATTCAAATTTTGAATCTAATCTTTAATATTGAATAGATTGATCAAGTATGGATTAATTTCTATATAATATTTATAATAGTGATATTTGAAAAACTTTTAAAAATAAAAATTTTGAATTATTTTTTAGTAAAGAACAACTGATTAATATATAAGACTGTTATTAAATATTGACTGATTTCAATTATTTAATAATAAAGTAATAGTACTGTGATTATATATATGACTATCACAAATTTTTTATACAAAATATAATTTAGGCATGAAAACATATTAATTCTTGATATATTATCAAGTTCTAGTAAATCAAGTTTGCATAAATAAATTATTATATATATATATATATATTTTTTTTTTTTTTTTTTTTTTTTTAATCCTCTGTCAGGCTAGTTATGTATGCTTTATTAAACATTTATAAACTGTATATATAACATAAATCGCTAAAGCTAAAAAGATACTAACTAGCTCACTCGTCTTTGTAATTACTACTCTAAGTGCAACTTTGGGAGTGATTTATCGCTCCATTAGAAGTTCAAGTGAAAACCCTTCCAACTCTTAATATCATTGCCTGCAGATCACTCTTTAAGTTCTGACATTACTCAAAACCCAACCATCTTATCTCAAATCTAACCCTTTTTAATAAGATATCTTTTAGATCTTTATCTTCTAATCTTTCTTCTTTCAATGTCAGAGTTTTCCTTTCCGGCTATATAGTTTTGGCACCTGAAAGGTTAGGGGGTCTTTTTATCTTATTATTCTTTTGGATTCCTTGTAATCATTTCTATTCTATCATCTTTTCACATCTTATATTTCAAATCTTTTTCCAGAACTGGTTACAAGTCGTACTTTGCAACTTCTTGATCCATCTTCTTGCTTCTTTTCCAATTTTTTTACCATGGCATTTAAGGTCTACCATCTCGAGAATGAGTTCACTTCTTATTAATCCTGCAAAGAAGCTTAGTATATCTTGGCTAGTTGCTAAAAACTATTCTACTAGCCTGGATGTCTACTTATGTACTTCACCCATTTTTTCATTGTTATCCACTAATAATCTAAGATTCTTCTCTTCTGCTTCCTTTTTCCTTTCTTGTGAAAGTTTTCTGAAATTCATCAGAACTCCTTGAAGATTTTTATTCCATATCTTCTTTATCTGTTTCTTATACACTGGACATTCTAGCAAATGATTAATTGTTTCTTCCTCCTGAAGATCACATGCAATACATTTTACTTGTTTATATAGGTCTGGTCTTTTTATTGTCAGTTTACTCAATGTTGGTAGCTTATCATTTGTTAGCTTGATCGAAAAGCTTTTTCTTTGACAATCTTTGAAATATGTATCCCATGTATAGCTATTCATTCTCTTACATACTAGATCCCATGTATGGCCTTGTTGTTCTTGAATTTGGTGGCTCCATTTTCTTTCTGTTCTATTTTGTAATGTCCATTGATATGCTGTAGTCTTGTTATTTATTTTCTTGATTAATTGTCTTATAGGATCATCTAAAGTTTTGTTCTGCCACTTGATTTCCATAAGAATTTTGTATGAGGTAAGATTTTTCCATTCTATTGCTGGAAGTTTAAGCACATCTTTGGCTAGAGCATCTGCTTCATCACTATAGGGGTCTTGAGAATATGCCTTGATCTTGATAAGCTTCAGATCTAGATCTTTTTTCTTGACCAGCTCTACCATTCATATCCATAATGACCAGTTTTTATTTTTTAACCATCTTTTATGTGTTCTTTTTAGATTATCTTTCTTAACTATTTTCCACTTTGAGATACAGGCTTGACTATCTGTAGAGATTTCAATTGAGCTATCTACTGGAACTGCTAAGAGTATTGTGACTATTGTTGTTAGTTCTGCACATGTGGATGAGAGCCAACTGTCTATCCCTATTTGAAATCTACTTTCTTTTTCTATATCACTTATTTAGATCCATGCTGCTTCCATCTTCATATTGTCACTGCCATGATTTATTGATGATCCATTTAATAGAAGATTAACTTTTGTTTGAATCCTAGATTACACTTGAGTATCTCTATTAGGTAATCTTGATATACTCTTTCTTTAATATTCTCTTTAATAATTGTTTCTTCCCAACTTTCTATATTTATGTAATCCATCTTAAAGTGGACTACTGGAATGGTCTCTGCAGACTTTGTACAAATACTTGATTGCTATCTATTGTTTTCCTGATTGCTTTTTCTAAAGATATTGTGGGACATGGAATTATTAATATCTGAACTTTCCTAGTACTTTTTCTTATATTAATATATAGTTTCATATATATTTCTTCCATATCTTCCTTCATGATGCAATCTTGTTCTTGAATAAAACCTTCTGGGCAACCCATTTATTTAATTAACTTTGTCTCTTGACAATTTTCACTATTCTGACACTTGTAGTATTTGATCTTTGCTTTTTTCTTAGATTTTTCTTGTGTAACTTTTCCCATATTACTTGATGATTGGTATTCTTTTTAATTATCTATATTTTTTATCACTTGTTATGGTTAGAACTGACTATAGAATATGTTGGCTCCTATTTTAATCAATCTATTTCCATAACTCTATGTGTTGATTTAAATGATCTTTGGAAAACATTTTACTTATATTTAAGAACCATTCTAGGATAGACTTTTGTCAGTTTTTTGGATGAGTTGGAGCATGTACCAATTTCTCACTTCATTTGCTTCATAGTCAATGAGCTGATATATATACATTATCTTGTTATTTCTTAGTGATAGTATGGCTTTATTATACTCATCAGGTGAGAGATATTCTCAAATCAGACTATTTTCTTTTTCTCATTCAAAGATATCATGCTATTTTCAACTTTGAAAAGTAATTTTCATATTTCTAGCTAACTTAATTACTTGGAGCAAAAAGTTGCCTTTATTTATAAGATATTTTAATAAATCACAAGTCAGTAGATTGAGTGGTTCTCAATATTTGATTTGTACTTGTTTGAGCCTTATGATTGTTATAATTTCTGCTGGTCCAAGATCATTTAGTCTATTATACAATCCTGTTATCTGACTTTTTTTTTGTAACATCCAGATACTTTTCAAATTGTGGATCTTTGGATAATGTATTATACTGTTAAGAGTAAATATGCATAATAAACTTTTGTGTTTGAAGAGTTTTCTGTATACTGCTGTTAACATATTGCATATTTTTCAGAACAATATACTATGCTACATTCTAAATTCTATCCTTGATATTAATATCCTATTTAAAATATAGAGTGCCTGTTTATTTGTCACCTTTTTATTTTTGAGAGTTCTAGCAATTACATGAATTTCTTTGAGCACTCTTTTCTTTAGTTCGATCAAGGTCTTTTGGTTACCCATCCAAATTTCTAGAAATCTTACTTGATCTGCTCTGTCAAGCTTTTTGACTACTTCTTTTTTAATGCCTATCTGGACTTTTTCTGGATAATAGTTAGGATTGTTAATAGTAACTAAAACTGATTTGTTACTATTGATTTAAAAGTTATTGACCTTATAGAAGATTCTTGTTGTCTCCAAGATCTTTTCTATATCTTTCTTGAATCTTGTTATCCATATTATATCATTTATAAAGGCTATTGCAGTATGTCTTAATTCTAACTTTTCAACTTTGTGACCATTGAAGTCTGGATTCCAAGTAACTGATATTTTATATCCTTTATTTGTGTCATTTTGGATTTTGCACAATAAAGGATCATAGAAAATTCTTCACATTAATGATAAAATGGTCTCTTCTTGATCGATTCCATCCCCTGCTTTTATAAGATTGATAAGATCATTTTCAAATATGACTTTGAATTCTCTGTTTTTGAAAAGACTTATTATGATCTTAATAAAACCTTTCAGTGCCTTGATTCTTTCCATCACTTTTACTAGCATATCTAAACTAATAATGTCATAAGTTTTATCTATATCTTGAAACAGTATTCACAGTTCTTTTTTATTCTCTCTTGCATCTTCACAGATATTATTCAAAATTTGGATTATTTTTTTTTTAACCTAAGTTTTCAATTAAAAGTGAAGTGAGTTCTTTTTGATCTTATATAGTCTATCTAATAAGTTTGTATTCGGATTTTTTGAATCTTTTTTTTTTAATAATATTTAATTTTTTTTTCCATTTTATCACTTTGGTACATTGGCTATTCTGGATTTTCTCCTTAAAATTCTTTTACATTTTTTATCAGAATTTGCTAATTATAATCTATATAGTTGTTGAAGAGATCTTGAATTGTTCTTTAAGGTAGCTTTTTAAAGAGATGATCTTGTTTTCTTTTATATATCTACAAATAATATTGAAAAGACTTTTGTTAGATTGCTATATCTCATTTAACTAATTTTTCATCTATTTACTAGTTATAAGAAGAGTTTTCTTCTTGTTTTTTTTTTTTTTTTTTTGTATACCCATAGCCAGGCTAGATCATTAGTTTATTAA
>CAJVPT010001117.1:0-23322 GCA_910592055.1 Acaulospora colombiana
AAAGGTGTTACTTGACTTTTCTTGATCACTAGAAGTCAAGTTTTTGAGTGAAGAGGTTTGTAAACAAAAGGGAAAGGATAAAGGTGACTCTTGAAGTCATATTTCAAGTTGTTTTAATGAAAGTATTAAGACTTTATTAGCAAAAAAGTATAAAAATTTCTTGCGAACATCTTTTTTGTATGTGGTCAGAGAATTAGCAGAAAGAGTTTTTTTTTTTTGTAAACCAAAATTATTGATATTATTTATATAATTTTTTTTTTGTTTGTTGACTCAAAAAATAAAACAAAGAATAATTAGTAAACTAATAATATATTAAGAAACTATCTCATAATTGAGTTATTTTCAGATAAAGAACTAATGAGAAGATCATTAGTGTACTAAAATTTTAGGAAAAGTTAATGTATATATCAAATCTATTTAATTATTTTTTTTTTTTTTAAACGGATATATGCCTAATCTTTATTAAGTTTCAAATTTCATTTATACAATTGTGCAATGTGCATATATATGAGTGTATATTTGGGGGTAAATAAAGAATTTGATAAGCTAAAGCTACTTTGAGGCTAATTGCCCTCTTTTTGCAAAGAAGCCCACATTTTATTGAGCATATGGGTGTTATTAAAAGTTGAAAAGAAAAATGAAAAGAAAGGACTGATAATGTACTATTATAATAAGGTATTTACGATGTTTCTCAGCATATGTCGGTCCTGTTTTGAATTCCCATTTTGATGAAGGACTGGGGAAGCTTCTCTTGAGTCTTTATGGAAATAAAGTAGGGATGAGGAGGAAACCTTTACAATTTTAAGACTTGTGGGGAGTGAGTAACCAAGAAGATCCAGGTGGTATATTGGTGTCTGCATGAATGACTTGAAAGTCTCCCAGTATATCTTCAATTAAACCCATTTCTATCTGAATATGGGTATACTTACCCATCTGTGCAACGTATTTCAGATTTAATTTCTTCTATAAGGACTGCACCTAGCCTCGTAGTTGACATATCCTGCTGGTGGCTATTGGTATTAACGATCGTTGAGGATCTACCAAATTATTTGGCTGGCTCGCATGTCACTGCTGACGTTTTTGACCTCAAGTTTCAATTAGTATGGTAGTGTTAAACCTTTCAGTCTTTCAGCTTAGGATTTTTTGAAAATAGAATAAAAACTTCTTGATGTGCTATGTGCACTAGCTTTACTACTGAGTGTTCCTGATTATCTTCTTCACTTTTTCCGGTTGGACTTTTTTGAGCAGTATAAGTAGGAACCTACCTGACATACAATCAAGAATAGGTGGCTTTGATTTTTAAAAGAAAACAATCAAGTATCTTATGACCTTTGTCATGGTTGGACGGTTTTTTTCTTGTATCCAATGATGTATTGGAGGCTTGTCCTGTATCCACCCACACAGGGCAGTATGACTTATGGTGGACCCCAGGTTCTTATGGAACTGAGGAAATGCATTCAGACACATGAGGTGGACAATAGGAGCTTGTTTATCAATTTTGTCCAATGTGTTTCGCATCGACCAATTAGAGTCAGTGAGATCTGTGCTACCTGAAATTTTAGGGTCAAGCTGGGGTAGGCAAAATTTCCCAGAAAGTCATGAAAAAGATAGCTCTAAGAGGCCACAACACTAGGCAAAGGGTAGAAAATTGAGTCCTTTGACTAGTTTTTAACCTCTATTATCTTCACTGTAACTTAAAAGGTGGAAGGTACTTCACTATTTGGTTCTTTTTCCTTTAGGAACTTTCTTGCCATAGGTAATAAAGGTGGGAGCTGAACTTTGCAAGCCACGAGAGTTCAGTTTGTTTAAAGAAGATTGTAGACAAGAGAAAAGGGAAGTGAGAGAGTTCTGAAAGAACTCTTTGAGTTGATTTAAAGAAGGTAGTAAGACTTTATTAGCATAGAAGTATTAAAACTTCTTGTGAACATCTTTTTTGTGTATAGTCAGAGGATCAGTGAAAAAAGTTGTGAATTGCCCTTTATTTAATTATTTTAATCTTATAATGGAAAGTATATTCCTATACTAATATTTTTAAAATTGTTTATTGCTAAGAAAATAAAATGAAATAATAGTTTTACAAGAGTCAATAGAAAAAAAAGTTCTGTTTACATCTTGAAAGAACTTGAAAAGAGAAAAAATAATAATTTATTATAAAAGTGATACTTGAAACCATACTATTATTACTATTTCTATACTATTAACTAGATACTCTTTGAGGACTTAATTGATCATGAGCATATTATTGTTTCTATATTGTTTTCAGTACTTTCATATTATAATTCTTGTATTTTTCAATTCTGATCCTATGTTTTGTTTTATCTTACTTACATTGGATCTTCTTTTTAATTCCAAATAATCAAACAAGTCAAAAGTGTTTTCAAAAATATCTATAACTAAGATAAAAAAAAATTGAGAAGAAAGAAGCTATAAGAGAAAAGAATATAAAAGTTAAGGTCTTTGTTATTTAGTAAATCTATTTTTACTTATCAATTGTGATAACCTATTTAAAAAAAGAATTTTGATTTTTCTAGTATATATTTTCACTGATCTTAATAAATACTACTCTTGGAGTACTACTATTTTGAAAAAGTTGATTTAATATATTTTTTATTGATACCTCCTATTGATAATTTTATTTTTGATTGGTACAAATAATCTAAAGGATCTTTTAGTCCTTTGGTATTTTAGGCTTATATAAATAGATGATATACTTTTAAGGCTTTACTTTCATTTTATATCTTCTTGAACATCTTGTTTTTTTAATTTTTTTGAGTGGCAATAAATAGTTTTCTTGAAAATTATTTACTTTTTTGAACCATTGATAAAAAAGATATCAATGTTCTATCTACTCACATTAGCATATATGACTTATAATAGATTCCAGGTTTTTATGAAACTAAAGAATGCATTTTAACATATGAGGTAATCAATAAGAGCTTGTTTATATTCTTTTACTAATATGTATTCCTTTGTCCAATCACTATGCAAGAAACTTTGTGCTATTTAAAATTCAGGGTCAAGCTGAGGTAAGTGAATTTTTCAGAATTGATAAAAAAAGAGTAATATTAGAGCTATACCATAATGAAAGAGTAAAAGGTTATCTTTAAAAAAGGCTCTTATTATATAGATAACTCTATAATATTTCTTTATTAAGTGAGAGAACTAAAGCACTTCAGTTTTTTTTTTTTTAGAACTTTCTTGTCATTAATAAAAAAGATATTTTATTATTTGAGTTACTGAAAATCATGTTTTAATTTAAAGAGAAGTGTTTACAAGAGAAAAGAAAAGTGTAATAGTAATTCTTGAACTTCTTTTCAAATTAGTTTAATGAAAGTATTAAGACTTTCTTAGCATAGAAGTATAGTGACTTCTTATGAATATCTTTTTTTTGTATATGATCAGAAAATTAATAAAAAGAGTAATAAATATATATTATTCATATAATAATATATAAATTATTAATAAACTCTTTTCACTGATCCTCCTTTTTCTTAAAAAATTTCCTTTTTTGATAATTTTTTGAAAAAAGCAAACCTGGTCAAATACACAAGGAAAAACAATATATCCTTTAAACCAAGCTACTAAGCTTTTGCAACATATATACTATACAACAAACTTTTTAAAAATATCAAGAAAAGAGGTATACACTAGTTTACTAATTTTCTTTTACTTTTTTTTCTTAAAAATTAGGAGACAGAAAAGAGACTTGCAAACTGATTTACAGTCAGAAAAAGGAAGCCAATATCAACTTCACACAGCTTATAGTCAGGCCAGTGCAGGTTAACACCTTTCTTGATACTGCAAGGAATCCAGGAACCAACTAAGTTTATTCGATAAATCAAGTTACTTCAGTCACTTAAAGGTCCAGAAGGATACAAAGCTCTCCAAGAACAAAATAGTCTAAATGTACATACATATATAAACAACATACCTATTCTCTATCTTGTTACATGAACACAAATATGCAAAAGTGAACAGGCAAAACAAGTATACACATAAAAACAATAAACAAAACACACACATACATATACAATTTGTGATCCAAACAGGTTGATCGACAGTCTACACAAATATGACAACAACTTGCAAAATTTGGATAAGATCTCCAATATCAACAAATAAATATATCAAAACAATATAACAAGATTTTTCCATATATCCAATCAAAATATAAACAACAATAACCATAAAAAAGTTTGTCTGCAATCTAAAAATAAAACAACTAATAAATACAAACAAGCAATCACGTGACCTATTAATAAGTCTGAACCAGTAACAAATATGAATAGAGCACAATATATATTACAGATAATCAATAAAAAAGAAGAGAATATAGTAAACACATTAATTAATCTCTTTACTAAAACATGACAAACACTCCACTTTATGGGCTTCACAACAATTGCTAAAACAAAGAAATAATAAACCCAGTGGACCAGCAACCTCGTCATCAGAAACATTTGCTATCTTAGATAGTATTATAGCTAAGATACTAGAAGTAGATGTGACAACCTTTTACAAAGAACAAATCCTAACTCAATATATTACATATTTTTGGCAACAAGGCAAAGAAATTAAAGAAGACCTCCTATAACCCTACATAGAAGATAAGCTTATGGAAATTATCAAGAATCCTAAAAGTCAATATAAATTAGAATGACAACCAATAGAGATCATTGAACAAAAAAATAATAAATCAACAATAGACAATGAAGTAACAATGATATGTGCACAGGAGATCGAAGAACTGGAATCACAAAAACTCTATAAATAGTTAAAAAGCAATGTATTAGTGAACATAGCTCTTAGGAATAGAGACATGGTACCACCAACGAATCCTTATTTCATCAATAAGAAAAGAGAATATAGATTGAGTACAATGACAGCCAATATTTTAGGAGAAACAGAAAACGAAATCAAGGAATATCTAAGTAATGCTCTTAAACTTCTACAAGAAAAAAGAAACCTGTTACAAAAAGAATTTATTAATGGAAATAAGTGGTTAGTTTTTTGGGTACAAGAGGAAAAAGATGTCATAAGATGTATTAAAGAAGTCAACTGAAAGGAAAACAACTTCACTATCCAAAATATAATACTATCGACCACTTACAAGAAACAAAAGACAGAAAGAAACCTAAACAAAAAAGTTTTTCAAGAATCCAAAACCAAAGAAGACAGTACCATCTGACATGGATATTTGGTAGATGTGGACCAGAACAATACTAATAATCTCATAAAAGCACATCTAAAAAGATATGGAGAAGTCCAAAACATTCATATCTATAAGATGAATACAAAACCATGGGTGAAAGTCTATATCAAATAGCACAAATATCTCAACCTAAATCCTGAAAAAATTTGGATGACTCCAATTAGTATAGAAATGTTAAGAGCTATATTCTCCAAGTCTGAGTTTAGCAATAAGGAAATCAATCAAATATTAATTGAAAGAAATGACAACTCAGCAAGACTCCTAGATACTGACAAAACCTATATTATTCTAATAGCCTGAGCATTAAATGGTATACAAGCTAAGGCATGCTATATACCCAAAAATCTCTATATATTTAAGAAGTGTAACTTTACAGTAGTTTGCTTCAAAACAAAAGAAGAAAGAAACAAGGCATGCAAACAATATATTTTTTATAGGAACATTGCCTCTCATGAAGTATCAAACATACATTCAAAACAAAAAGATGAAATTTCAAAAATAAAGATAGAAATACAAGATTCAGTTTCAGAAACATAGAAATAGACAATGAATTAACACCTGAATCACAATCAGATAATGAATCAACAGAGTTTACTTCTAACTCAGCAAGCTATTATAGGTTTGGAAATTTGAGACAGATTAAGCAGTGAAACAATAATAGAATAAGACATGAAAGAAACAATAAAGAAGAATATACTGCATTAGATACCTCTAGATGCTTTGGTGCTGATAGTAACAGAGAGCCAATCAATTAATATAACAGAAGAAGAAGTTTGCAAAATAGGTCGCAAAGCCCTTATCTGGAAAGTAAAAGTGATCAAGATCTCTTATGCCAGATTTTTAACAATCTCAAGCAATTAAATAATAGAATAAACATAATTGAGAAGAAAATAGATAAATAGAATAGGATAAGGAGAAGTCAGTGAAATAATCACTCCTAAAAAGCACCAGTTCAATCAAGATATACCAGAAGAGAGTCTGATACATAAGAGGAATCAAGCTCATCCTGGAAAAAAAAGCAACCATAGAAACAATAACAGAAACTAATACAACTCTTTTTAGTACAACACATATCACATTACTTGACAATTTCATTAATACAATTAAAAAGAATACCATTAATAAACTAAACAAAGAACAAACACTGTATAAGAACTATACTATTGACAACTCCACACTAGACAATACTATTACTATTGAAACACATAATATTGGAGACAATAACACTAATCTTGAGCAACAAAGACTATTTAGATTCATACAAGATCTTGATATAGATATTTTAGGGATCTGTGAAACTAAACTTACAGAAAAAACAGTGGACTTTGCTTTTAACCTACAGCAAATGCACAAATTTTTTTACAGCTGTAATAATGAGAATCCAGAGGGTTTGGAGTAGGGTTTCTCATTAGAAAAAACATCGAAAAAAAGCTGGAATCAATTAAAAGAATAGAAGAATATATAATAGAAGCCAACTTACTATCAACAAGAAGCAAACTCTATATCTATCAAGTGTATTTGCTATCTGAAAAAGCTGAAAGTAGACATCTACTAACAGCTACTTCAAAACAAGGTTCTAGATAAGCAAAGAAACCACTTCAAAGTCATAATCATGGATAATTTTAATACAGTTGTCAATTCAATAGTAGATTGATCATCACCTACAAATAAAACAATCTCAAGATACAGAAAAGCTTAAATAGGTCTCTTCAATTTTCTAGAAGACTGGAATTATATAGATGTTTAAAACTTCTGGGAAAAAGAAGGGAATATCATCTTTACATAGGCAAATAACTCAGCATACAGTAGAATCGACTATATCTGAATACCACCAGAAATTAGCCTAAACAATATATACGAGTTCAAAAATATTCCAGTGGAGACACTACTAGGTAGTGACCATATTCTGTTATTAACAAGAATAATAACAAATAATCTGCTCAAAAACCAGGTACAAGAGTAAAATAGAACAAAAGGTAAAAAAATAACAGATCCAGGCAACTTCACTATAGAACAATGAAAAAAATTCAAACTCTGAATAGAATGCAAGCTTCCAGAAATTGATGCACAGGCCTCATGATATGAAACTGAGAACAGCTCTCAAGAGCTCAAAAAGACTTGATAAAAACTCGAAACCATATTAATTAAGGGTATATACAGGTGTCTCAATAAAAAAAGAGTTTACTCCACTCCCAATAGAAGAAAAGAAGTCAAGATGGGATCAGTAATCCCAAAAAAGAATTTCGAAGCCTACAGAGAAGCCAATAAGATCCACTTCCTCCTAAAGAAAATCCAAATTAACTGAAATACAAAGACTACAGAAGACATGAAAAATATAAAGAAGGCCATTCAGAATCTACAAGGTACTTACGAATCCCTTGACGAAGAATTAGCACCTCCTCAATCGCAAGAAGAAATTCCAGAGCAACTGAGGAAAATTACTAAAATAGAATATATCCTTAGAATGATATGCAAGAAAAAGGAAAGTCTTCATATTAGAAATCAAATCAAGGAGGCTTTGGATAACAGATGTGATGATCTTAGATTCAATCAGAAGCGAATGCTAAGCTCAGTCTTAAATCATAAAAAACTAAGAATTACATTAAATCAAGTGTTAACCACAAATTAGAAGGGGAAAGAATATATTGCTACCAATCCTCAAACCATCAGAAGCAAGTTTGAAGAATATCACAAAAGAACATTCAAAAAGAGAAATACTAATTTCAAGAAATTAGATCCCTCCTGAAAAAAAGAATAACAACCCAAAGAATGGATCGATCCAATATGGTATTCATCTCTAACAGAAGAAATCAAAGTAGATGAGCTCGAAGCTATTTTGCAATTTCTTCCAAACAACAAGGTTGCTGGCCCCTCATACATTAGTTACGAAATGCTCAAACACTTAGGAACCAAAGGAAAAAGAACTTTATAGCTTCTTTTTAATAAAGTTTTAAGCACAGGTCAAATACCTAAGAAATAGAAAAGCAGTAAAATCTATCCTATTCCCAAACGCAAGCCTTGAAAATGTGATCTGGACAATACAAGACCCATCGTCTTCTTGGAAACAGTCCAAAAATGCTTTACCAAGATCCTTACCAACTGACTATCAACTATTTGCAAATAACACAAAATCTTAAAAGGACCAAACTTTGTCGGGCTATAGGAAAAGAGTACAGCAGAGCCTATCCACTTGCTAAACAATATTTGTAAAGAGACTAGAGAAAAGAAAAAAGAAATATAGATTCTATTTCAAGATACTACAAAGGCATATGACACAATATTCCTGCACATGCTCGAAAAGGCCATAGATCAGATTCGAATTTCTACATCCATTAAGAAACTCATAATAAACCTCTTCAAAGATAGAAACTGTAGTATCATCCTTACCAATAAACTATCTACTGTAATCCAATAGTGGCAGGGGATAGGATAAATTAAGGAAAAACAATATCTCCATTATTATGGAAAATCTTCTATGATCTACTTTTATACAAGATCCAAAACAACAGCAATCTGGATTATTCCATGGAAGAAGAATGGTCTCCCAACTTTAGTAAACGTGAAGAAAAGATAAAGCTCTCCTTAAGGCAGACAGTAATTGCTTATATGAATAACACGACTTGGATTGCTAAATCCAAGGAAGACCTGGAAAAGATCCTGGAAGAAGCTAAAAAGTTCTATATAGCAAATGACTCTCAGATCAATGCAGAAAAATCAATCCTCCTTACTATTAACCAAAACCCACAGTCTTCAGAACTGTTCAGGTTGAAGCAAAGAATATTATAGTCCATGAAATTAATAAGGAGGACCAGGCTAGATTTCTTGGCATCTGGCTAGGACCAAGATAAAGAAACCAGGACACTATCAATCTTATAAAATCAGAGATCAGAATAGTGGTCCAGGCAATAACCAAGAAGAAGTTGACAGAAAAACATGCCCAATACATTATTAATAGGATCCTGATTTCAAGAATAGAATATAGAACACAATACACATACATGAGTGAGAAAACATGTAATGATCTTACAGCCTTGTTTAGAAAAGCATTCAAGAACAAGACCCTGGTTTGTGGAACAATTCCAAACAGCTATATTCATAACAAAGAAATATATGGTCTAAAAAATATCTGGAAAATACAGCTAGAAAGTCATATACCTGCACTCTTTTGTCAACTTAACAATAACAAGACATCTGATATTGCTACCATAATCAGACTGAAACAAAGCCAAATCAAATGTTGAAAGCCAGATAATATTCTAAGCAATCCTATCAATTCTTACAAGCTAATGAAAGGAAACCTGGTAGCTATGACATTGGCTCTGGCAAAAAGTATACAAGTCACTTTCTAAAGTTGAAGATGAAAAAATATATTCTATTACCAGGAAGGTATCTTATCAATCAAATCTATACTGCAAGAGGATAGAGAATACGAAAAAGCCATTCTATAACTATAAAAATATAAGATCATGTTTCTAGACCAGCTTATCAATACTATCACAATAACACTTAAGAAATGGAGAGCAGTTCAAATCCTTTATAGTAGATGCAAGGGACTGGTTCTTTCCTGGTACAAAAAAGTAAAGGAAAAAACAACAGCAAATCAAGATCTCCTATGAAACTCTCTACACGGACTTGAATGAACAGTATATAATATGTAAATTGAGGCATTTCCAATAAATCCAGATAAAAGAAAGAGTTTTTGGGCAGCTTGGGCTAATACTTCAATAAATGCATGAGAAAAGATAGCATTTATAAACAACAAAACCTACTTCACTTCATATCAACTAGTATATAATCCTACTAGTAATAATACTTATATTCAATCAGACAATACAGAGCAACCATTAGAAGTGGCATGTCACAGATTCTTTTTCATTTTTTTTTTTTTTTTGCGAATAGCATTAAGTGCATGACTTTATTCAACAATTAAGTTATTAATCAACACTAGTAATCATTACATGATTAATTATATTAATAGTAACAAATCAGTTTTAGTTACTATTAACAACCCTAACTGTTATCCAGAAGAAGTTCAGGCAGGCATTAAAAAAGAAGTAGTCAAAGAGCTTAACAGAGCAGACCAAGCAAGATTCCTAGGAATTTGGACAGGCAATCAAAAGACCTCAATCGAACTAAAGGAAAGAGTGCTCAAAGAAATTCATATAATTGCTAGAGCTCTCAAAAATAAAAAGGTGATAGATAAGCAGGCACTTTATATTTTAAATAGGGTAGTAATATAAGGATAGAATTTAGAATGCAGCATAGCATATTGTCTTGAAAAATATGCAACACATTAACAGTGCATACAGAAAACTTTTCAAATACAAAAGTTTATTATGCAGATCTACTCACAATAGCGTGATACATTATCCAAAGATCTATAATTTAAAGAGCATCTGGATGCTACAAAAAGAAAGTCAGATAACAAGATTGTGCAATAGATTAAATGATCTTGGATCAGCAGGAATCACAACAATCATAAGACTCAAACAAGCATAAATCAAATATTGGGAACCACTCAATCTACTAACTTGTGACTCACTAGATCACCTTATAGACAAAGGCAACTTTTCATTCCAAGTAATTAAGTTAGCTAGAGATATGGGAATTACTTTTCAAAGTTGAAAATGGCATGATATCTTCGAATAGGAAAAAGGAAATAATCTGATCCAAGAATATCTCTTACCTGAGAAGTATAATAAAGCCATACTATCACTAAAAAACAACAAGTTGATATACAGTATATAGATTAGCTCATCAACTATGAAACAAATGAAGTAAGAAATTGGTGCATACTCCAATTCATCCAAAAAACTGGCAAAGGTTCTATCCCAGAATGGTTCTTAAATATAAGCAGAATGTTTTCCAAAGATCATTTAAATCAACTTATAGAGATGTGGAAAATAGATTGGCAAAATAGGAGCCAATATATTCTATAGTTAGCCCTAACTGTGACAAGAGACAAAAAATATGAATAACTAAAAAGAATACCAATCATCAACTAATATGGGAAAAGCTACTATAAGAAGAATCTAAGAGAAAAGCAAAAATCGAACACTACAAGTGCCAGAATAGTAAAAATGGTCAAGAGACAAAGCTAATTAAATGCATAGATTGCCCAGAAGGTTTTATTCAAGAACAGATAAATGAAGATATAAAAGAGATATATATGATACCATATCTTAATACAAGAAAAAGTACTAGGAGAGCTCAGATACTAACAATCCTATATTCCACAATATCTTTGGAAAGAGCAATCAGAAAAACAATAGATAGCAATCAGTATTTGTACAGAGTCTGCAGAGGCCAGTCCAGCAGTTCACTTTTCAAGGTATCAAGATGGATTACGTAAATATAGAAAGTTGGGAAGAAATGATCATTAAAGAAAATGTTAAAGAAGAGTATATCAAGATCACCTAATAGAGATACTCCAGCATAATCTAGGATCTAAACAAAAGTTAACCTTCTATTCAGATGGATCACTAATAAATCATGGCAGTGACAATATGAAGATGGGAGTAGCATGGATACAAATAAGTGATACAAGAAAAGAAACCAGATTTCAAACAAGAGTAGACAGTTGGTTCTTATCCACACGTGCAGAACTAATAGCAATAGTTACAATACTCCTAGTAGTCTCAGTAGGTAGCTCAATTGAAATCTCTATAGATAGTCAAGCCTGTATCTCAAAGTGGAAAATAGTTAAGAAAGATGATCCAAAAAGAACACATAAAAGATGGCCAAAGGATAAAAACTGATCATTATGGATACAAATGGTAGAGCTGGTCAAGAAAAAAGATCTAGATCTGAAGCTTATCAAGATCAAGGCATATTCTCAAGACCCTTATAATGATGAAGCAAATGAGCTAGCCAAAAATGTGCTTAAACATTTAGCAATAGAATGGAAAAATCACACCTTATCCAAAATTCCTATGGAAATCAAGTGGTAGAACAAAACTTTAGATGATCCTATAAGACAATTCATCAAGAAAATAAATAATAAGACTACAGCATATCAGTAAATATTACAAAATAGAATGGAAAAGAAATGGAGCCACCAAATTCAAGAACAACAAGGCCACACATGGGATCTAGTATGGGAAAGAATGAATAGCCATATGTGGAATACATCTTTCAAAGATTGTCAAAGAAAAAGCTTCCTGATCAAGCTAACGAATGTTGAGCTATCAACATTGAGTAAACTGACAATAAGAAGGCCAGATCTATATAAGCAAGTGAAATGTATTGTATGTGATCTTCAGGAGGAAGAAACAATTAATCATTTGCTAGAATGTCCAGCATATAAGGAACAGATGAAGAAGATATGGAATAAAGGTCTTCAAGAAGTTCTGATGAATTTCAGAAAACTTTCACAGGAAAGGAAAAAGGAAGCAGAAGAATCCTAGATTATTAGTGGATGACAATGAAAAAATAGGTGAAGTACACAAGTGGATATCCAGGCTAGTAGAACAGTTTTCAGTAACCAGTTAGGATATGCTAAGTTTATTTGCAGGATTAATAAGAAGTGAACTCATTCTCGAGATGGCAGACCTTAAATGCCATGGTAAAAGAATTGGAAAAGAAGCAAGAAGATAGATCAAGAAGCTGCAAAGTACAACTTGTAACCAGTTCTGGAAAAAGGTTTGGAGGCAAGATGTGAAAGGATGATAGAATGGAAACGATTACAAGGAATCCAAAAGAAAAATAAGATAAAAAGATCCCCTAACCTTTCAGGTGCCAAAACTATACAGCTGAAAAGAAAACTCCAATATTGGAAGAAGGAAGATTAGAAAATAAAGACCTAAAAGATATCTTATTAAGAGGAGTTAGATTTGAAATGAGATGGTTGGGTTTTGAGTAATGTCAGAACTTAAAGAGTGATCTGCAGTAGTGACCTGCAGGCAATGATATTAAGATTTGGAAGGATTTTCACCTGAACTTCTAATGGAGCGATAAATCACTCCCAAAGTTGCACTTAGAGTAGTAATTACAAAGATGAGTAAGCTAGTTAGCATTTTTTTAGCTTTCATAATTCATGTTATATGTACAGTTTACAAATGTTTAATAAAGCACACATAACTAGCCTGACATAGGATTAAAAAAAAAATAATAATAATAATTTTCTTTTTAAAATAAAGCAACATTATTTTGTTAAGGAGTTTAATAACTAGTAATTTAATAATATTAAGAATTTTTTTGTTTTATATATTCATAATACTTAAGTTAACTTATAAATAGAGTATCTTGTTTGAGATAGTTTATTTTATTTTTAGTTTTGATTTTATGACTTTGTTTATTTTAGATTGTAGGAAAATAATTTTAGGTTCACTTAGTATAGATATCTAAATAGTATATTCTAATTAAATTGAAATAATCTAATAAAATATTTGACTTATTATTAAACTATTTTATTCTCTTTGATTAGCAATTGTAAAAAAAGGAATTAGAATTTTTTGTTTTAACTTTAACCTTGTTAATTAAAATAGAGAATAGTTAAATAAATAAATATTTAAATACTTGTTAAATTTTTTATAAAGTTTCAGATTTTTTTTATACTAGTAATATCTATTTTCTAAGAAAATCATTGAAATTAAAATTAATAATTATATTTTTTTTTATTGTATTTAATATTGTTAAGTGTAAAAAAATAAACAAAAAATATTTGAAATTAAAAGAAACTCTTTCCACTGATTCTCTGATTATACACAAAAAAGATATTCGCAAGAAGTTTTATACTTTCTTATTAATAAAATCTTTATATTTTTATTAAAATAACTTGAAGCTTATCTTCATGTATCTCTCCTACCCTCTCTTACTTGTTTATAAACTCCTTTGAATAAAACCTTGGGTTTCTAGTAACCTGAAAAAACTCAAATAATTACTTATTCTATTAAAGACAAAAAGATTCTATGTAGTAAAAGAACTAATAAGTGAAGTGTTACCTTACAGAACTGAAAATAATAAAAAATAAAGGTTTTGTCAACAGAGAAAGGTTTACTATCCACCTTCTCATACTTTTTTGGTTTTTCTTAAAGTGTTTATTATTTTTCACAGTTTTCCTGAGGGATTTTGCCTACCTCAGTTTGACCCTGAATTTTTGATAACACAATGTCATCAGGCTTTTAATTAGTTGACACAAAACATATTAATAACTGAATATAAACAAGTCCTTACTGATTATTTCACATATTCTAATGATATTATTGGTGATTGAAAGAGTTAATTGGTGTCCCATATTTATGCCACTCCTCCAATTGGGTTAACTTACAGATTAAGTTCCATTAGATTAATAAAATATGAATAACAAGTTCCCAGGTGGTGAAAAAACTAATATTTGTTCAAGCTGAGGCCTTTCTCTCTTATTATTCTAATTAGGCAAAGTTCAAGATCAAGATCTTCTTTTTATTCTAATTAGGCAATAATATCAAATAGTCTCTAGTCTATACTAAGCTCCAATCCTTTGGTTATAGTTGAGAATGCATTTCCTTAAAAGCTATTGAAGAATATAGCTTTTGATAAGAATTCCCATTGCTTTTGAGATCTTTCCATTATTATAAGGCAAAAGAATTATTGGGGGATCTGGCCTTTTGGATAATGGAAGATATATATCAGTAAAATTTCTTTAATTAGGTATGGCTGCTGAAAGATATTATACTGAAACAACATGATCCAATTTTTACTAGGTCATATAAGAACCTAAAATTTATTATAAGTCATTTCCCTATTGCAAGTAAATAAAAAATCACTATTCAAAGAAAGTTAGAATCAAGTGTGTCCTGAATGTAAAGGCTTCTACTAGGCAATAAGTTTCCTCAGACAGTATATAAGAAGGAAATCAAAATCAAGAATAAATAAGTTCCTCAGATAAATAGAAAAAAAAAAGATATCTTAATCATATATTTCTTATTGAGAAGAGATCTTAAGAAGCAGATCTTTGAAGGAAACTGGAAATATTTTTTTCAAATTTTTACTTTTTTATTTTCTTGTTTTCTGTTTAAACATTTTTAGATATCCTTTTTTTTTTTTTTTTCAACATATCCTTTTGTAGTTTCTTGTATTTCAGGGACTTGGTATAATATATGGCAGTAATAACATGCTAGTAATAATACAATGAATTAGAAGAATCTTTATCCAAAGACACTGTGAAACAAAATATTGTTCTCAAGGCTAAACTTAGAGGCTTTTATGTTTATAATAAGTTAATTAGAATTAATAGTTTAACTATAGTAGCATCATGCTGTTTAAATAAAAATGTACTTATATTTTAAATTAATTAATAAACGAACAATCTAGATTAACTATGAATACTCAAAAAAAAAAGAAACAAAAAATATTTGTGACATGTTAAAAATATTGAAGGTTTTGATTTATTATTATTATATTATTTATATATGTATATATAAATTATAGTTTTTATTATAGAATAATAGATAACTCTGAAAATTATAGAGATAAAATATAATCTATAAGAGTAGAACTAGTGTTTTTTCTTAGTTAAAATTATTTTTAATTTTAAAGAGTTTGGTCAAATTATAATATATAGTAATTTTTAATTCTTATTAATTTAAAAGGTTTAAAATTAATTAAGTGAGATATTTTGATATTTTAATTTGATTAAGTATCATTAAAGACTTAATAGATAAATTAATTTAATATTTTAAAAATGTTAAATAATTTTATTTATTATTATTAATCAAAATTAGTTGCCATAGCTTGTTTTAATAAGATTATAAATATGGATTTTATAATTCTTTGATTTTTGGGACCAGTAAAAATTTTTTTTTTAAAAAAAAGTTTAACTTGACAGGATGAAGTTTATTGAGTATTCAATAGTAGTAGATTATATGAGCGATTCATATAACCTTAATTAAACTACTTATCCTAGCCAAACTCGTTAATGTTACCATATAGTGATACCATTTTTATCAGTTGCCCTACTTTGCCCAGGACTATAGCATTCCAAAGATCCACTATAGATTTCTTGTTATTAATCTTCAAGGGGCTTATGTTCTGTGTTCCTTAGTGGGGTCATGTTTACTGCTTGATGATCATGAGTACTATGGATGATTTTTACCATGTTCGGGTCCTTCGCAGGCTAGTTGAAACTTTGATAGAACAAGTCTCCGGTCATGTTCTTGATATCCAGATGATTCAATGGTGTCACATAATTAGATGGCATATAGCCTTCCATTGCCTCATTTTTAATTACTCTTGTAAGCTGGCCTTCAGGAGTTTCTCTTGGTTGTTACTTACTAAATTGCTTCTCCCAAATTTCTAGTCCACCCCTGCAGTTTCCAACATGGTACTAATGAAAACCACCAACCTTCGCAATAGCTATTTTCTTTGATAGTCATTGGTTTCACAATCATAAAAATCTCCCATTAATTGTTGTTACAACCCATTATATTTTTGACGGATACAAATGACTGAAGTCTTCCTTATCTTCTATAGGGTATAGTTTTGATAATAGATGGATGTTCTTCCTATATCTATTAAAAGGCTTGAGCTGATCAGTATTTTTTTTGGCTTGTCTTGGATCCTTATATATTCCAGGTAACAGGTTTATCAAAGATTTCCTTAGCACTAAAACCAGCCAAGACTTGAGTGATCTGAGTTTTATATCGTTATCAGATAGTGAAAATCTATAGATTATTTATGAGTACAAGAGTGCATGTGATGATAAGTATACATCTTGTACAACATAACCTATATTGCGAAAACTATTCCTAGGTGAAATTGAATCAGTAACTTGTGGATGGTGATCTGGGAGTACACCCACTGCACCATTGATCTGCAAGTTTGAGACCAATAAACTTATAATTTAAAAAAAGCTTATTTTAGTAAATTATTTTAATCAATTTTTTACTTATTATTTTAATTAATATTTTTTACTTGACTTAATAAGAAAATTGATTCTATATCTGCTAACTCATATAATCAAATTAACTTTTTGAGTAGTGAAGTAATAATTGATTATTTTTAATATACCAATGATTAAAAAAATTTCAATATTAAGTTAAACAAGTAGTATATAGTTTTTTTGCTTGTTTATTTAAATTTTATCATGATTTATTTAAACTGTTCTAAGGCTTTATGTCTGAATAGTTTATATAGAATACTTTTAAATTTTTTTGAATATAATATTTATAACTTGTTTAAATAAATTACTACTGCTTTTTATATATAATTGTATATTTTTTTTTATTTGTTATTTAAATTAAATAGTTTTTTTTTTGCAGAATTTCTTTATAATAATATTGACAAGCTCTTTTAAATTATCTTGAAATTGATTGCTATTAAAAAGAATTGATAAATAAAAAAAAAGCTTGAGATTGTTTAGAGTTTTTTTAAAATATTTTTTGATTTATATTAAAAATTTTTTTTTATATTTGTTTGAAATTCCTTAATTATTAGATTTTTTATATAGAACATTTTCTCTTTGATAAAATATTTTTGTACTTTTTTAGAAACTTGATTAATTATAACTTATCAATAATTTTTTGAAGTACTAATTTTACTAAAAGGATTAATTTTGAAGAAGAATTTGTTTATTGATATTATGAATAATAAATTTAATTAATCTAATAGCTCTTATATATTTTTTATAAATATTTAAGTTTGATTGAATTTGTTTATTCTCTTTTAAAAATATTATTTATATTATATTTTTATTAATAGTATTCAATAATTCTTGAGAGAAATTAAATATAACTATAAGTTATATTTTTATTTTCTTTTCAATTACTTAAATTTGTTCTTCTATTACTTTATATAATTAGAAGGTTAAAAATATACATTATGACTAGACTTGTTTAAAATTATAATAATTTATTTGTAATTTACTAATATAACTTGTTATTTATAAACTTTATAGCTTAGAACTTAACTAATTAGGTTATTTAAATCTAGATCTAGTTTATTCTTAAAATACTAATTGAAATTATATAAATATAATATTGTTTCTAATTAATTATCTTTGCTATATTTATAAAATTCTTTATATAATAATATATTTGTTTTTTGAACTAAAAAATTAAAATATTGATAAATAAATACAAAGAAAAATAAGAATTAAATCTATTTGCTATAATAATTTGTTTTGTTTTTTAGGTTTTGAAAAAGTCTTTAAAATTTTTGTCTCATTTTTTCTAGTCAAATAATTATATAAAAAATAGCAAACAATAATAATTATATTTACTTTTGTCTTTAATATTAAATAGATTATGCATTAAAATTTCTTTATTATATAGATTAAAAATATATAGTTATTATAACTTTGGAGATGATAAAATATACTCTTTCACGTCTTAATAAAACTACCATATAAGGAAACTCAAAAAATAAAGAAAAAATTTCTTTGCTTAAAGGAAAAACAAAGGATCTTGAAGGAGTTTCTGCCTCCAAAGATCACACATCCAATGCTGAACATATCCTTTTGGATGTTTTGGTTACAAACATAGATCCTCCCTAAGTTATTATTATCTACAAAAATACAAAAACCAATAAAATTTTCACCACTCTATCCACTCAATCTACTCATCTTCCTAAATTTGGTAATTGTCCAAAAGTCTGGCTAACTCCAGTCCACTCCCCTAAAAATGTGGAAGAAGATATTCAAGTAATCGTTGTTTCTTTTGAAGACTACCAAAGAATAAGACTCTCTGCCTAGCTTACAATTCTAACCCTCTCCATCCCTGAGAAAATGATAATTGCTGACCTAAACACCTTTTTAGAATTTCAACATATATTCCACTTAACTGATGATGACAGAACAGATATCATGAAAGAAATAATGAAACAAAAATTAAACTATAGCCTTCATATTCTTTGGGACAAGCTTGAAATCCTTACTGACAAAAAACAAAAAACTTTCACCCTGAACAGAAAAACCAAAACTCCCTTACCCCCTCCAAACACTCCTGCACCTATTGAGGAAAGTATCAATCATGATATGACGATCAATAACAATACCATGCAGCTTGATTCTTCTTCAGCAACAATCCCTGCCTCCACCCCTGAACGCGTATCATCATTAGACAACACAAACCCAGGTGATTATGAAACAACTAATGTAAGCCATATTTCGTCATCGCACGAGGCCCAAACAGACTTTGAAATGGAAATTGATGACCACCTACCTTTGACCCAATCACAAAAAGAAGACTTAATAGACACTCAATCATGGGCGAATGATACTGAAACCACACCAGCTATACTATTCACTAATAATCTATCCAATGATATTCGTTTAATACCACCAGAAGATGAACAGCAAAAGATCCTTGATTTTTGCAATGAAATTACCTTATGTAATCGATCCCCAGAAGCCATTATCAATCTTTTCTTAAAATTCAGAGACGAACCTAGAGGTTACCCAAGGTCTTCCCTAAAGGCCATCTTTTCAAAAATAGGTCACAGAGACCGAAACTTTTTCAGAACATTTGCTAAAGAAGAGTTGATTAAAGGACAGCACCAAGTGGAATACGAAAAAATTGAGGGCGAATTCAAAGTCAATTACCTTAATGCCAATAATATTGGTTATATTACCAAAATGACCTGGAAAAAAATCAGAGTTATCATCAATAAAGCTCTTTTTGCAGCCTACCTCAGGTCCTTTGACCTCACAAAACTCAGTTACTGGCAAGCTGCTCAACTACTCGAATACGGCTTTAATTTTTTTTTTGATCCTTCCCTCCCAAAAATAAATTATCAGGACCTTTATAATAAATATGAAGAACTTATCAAGATAAAACTACCTGACCTCCCAGCCTCACCCGATTTAATCCCCGCCTCTATCAAAATCAAGCTTCCTAAAGCCATCCCAATCACTTCACCCAAACATACAAGAGAAATTGCACAATGCCTTAGAGCATACTACAATTTTGACCTGCTTTTCCCTTCATATTTTGTTAAAAGGCCCAATCTTCCAGAGAACCCATCTCATTTGAAAGTTGAAGTACAAGGCATTTTCCCTCTGACAAAGAGAGCAGATCTTAGAGATCTTCGAATACTAGTCGACAAACTGAGAGAGTACCATTACATGCCAAATAAGCTTCCTGAATTATACTTCTGCCTTTTGCCTCCAAAGGAACCGCTCCCTCCATCCTATAAAGATCTTCCAAAAAACCTGATTGGCTACTTCCCAGTAAGCAACAATATTGCTGACATCAAAGAAGCTGTACAAATTTTGAGGAATGAATCTTATACTGTAAAAAAACTACCGGCAGACTACATCATAACCAAAAGACCTCTCCCACCAGTACACTGGTATAGCAAAAATTATGGAATTATTCTCCCTATTAACAATCAAGATGAGGTCAAAGGTTTTAATAGGCAATTAAAAACTGA
This sequence comes from Acaulospora colombiana, assembly GCA_910592055.1. Taxonomy (NCBI): domain Eukaryota; kingdom Fungi; phylum Glomeromycota; class Glomeromycetes; order Diversisporales; family Acaulosporaceae; genus Acaulospora; species Acaulospora colombiana. Next base: position 20,561 of record CAJVPT010001117.1, read on the forward strand.
ATTCTTTTTCAAACTTTCTATTGAACCTGAGTGGATCAAGGAAGGTTTAATTCAGAGTGAAAAGCCTCACATCCCAAGTAACTTTTCTCAAGTAGAAGAAGAGCTTGGAATAACTAGCGACAAGTTGAATAGAGAACACCCTGAATTCGCTATAACTGTCAAAATAATTAAAGAGAAATACTTTGGTCATATCCCAAAACAATGGATAACACCGATCCTACCAGACCTTTCCAATCTCGAGGAAGCTCAAACCATCCTCAGATCTGAAAGCAGTACAATAACCCTTTCAATAATTGAAGATGGGTTACTCACGAACAAACTTAACGCCCTTAAGAAAATATTCCACTTCGAAAAACTATCACCAGAATTTCTAATTGAACCCACGTCACCTGACCCAGTTCTGACTCTCTTACCAAAACTTATATAAATAATGCATACAACGATTAACTCAAGTCATTCGTTGTTAACTAGCACATCAACTATCACTCCCTTGTCTTCCATACCTATTAAATCAATCTATTATTAAACAAACTCTATTATAATGCCTCTTAAAAATCTCATTACATTATCTACCCTCAACGTCAGAGGTCTCAACAGCTGTGCAAAAGTATCAGAACTTACCAAGTCTATTACAAGCAATAGATACATCCTTTGCTGCTCAGAGACAAAAATCACAAAATCAAAACCACTTCCTACATCTCTAAACAATATCACAATCATTACCAGCTTACCCAAGGATTCTGCCAGCAATGGAGCAGCCATTCTTCTAACTAAAGCTATCACTAATCATGTCTTTAAAGCCTTCGCCCTTAACGAGTTCTGGTGCACAATCCACTTCAAATTCAAACCCAGAGTGGACATTATAATTATCTCATATTATCTTCTCCATGAATACGACCTCAGGAAAATAGCAGTTAAAACCCTAAAAAACTTTATCGGAAAGTACTCTAGTAAACATATCATTCTTGCAGGAGACTTTAACACGTACCCCTCCTCTGCTCTCCACATACATGCTCATACAACAGCTTACAAGAGGTATATATATCGATATCTCCAAAAATTTATTGACATTGGTAAAATAACAAACAATGAGCATAGGTACACACATATCACAAACAATAGTGCTTCTAGAATTGATCAAGTATGGATCACCAGTAATCTGGCAAGCAAAATACTTTCATATAAAGTTCAGGAACAAATGGTCATAATCTCCGATTATAAACAAGTGACCATTATATTGGATTGGTTTGAATATAAACCTAACAGAATATGCTTCAATACCAATATTTATCAATTCAAGGATGCTACTCCAGAAAACATAAAAGAATTCAAAGAGGATATTGAACTCGCATGCCTAACAAGCAACACTCCAACCTGAGACTTTATGAATAACGCCATCAAAAACTCTCTTGACAATAACATTCCAAAGCGAAAGTGCATGACACTCATCCGTAACATAGACCCTCTCAAACATTACTCCAGTGCCATAAGAGCCATCAAGAGAGCAATTAATGCATCAAAAAACAATAACAGTGAAGATATCTTCTCAAGACTTCCAGTCATCGCCTCATCAGCTTTACGAAAAATTACCAGTAATTGTCCCTGCACCAAAGATCTTTAAAAACTGCTGAAAACTTTAATCAAGGAAAAATTATTTAAATTAAATGATATTATTATCCAAGAAGTACAAAAGGATATAGAATCGAATTATCATAGATTTTGGACCAGGCCTAAAAATACTCTCAAAAAAGTATTAGGAGATCTGAGATCCTCTCTCAACCTTTCAATCCTCCTAAGAGAAGACAACCAACTCTATGATGACCCTGACAAGCTTGCAACTATCATATTCGATCACTTCAAAAAAATCCTAGACCCCAAACCATTTGTTATTAATAACGAATAGTTAGCAGATTATGAACCACTGAACCACATCCCTGACAATGCCTATAATAATCTTGTTTCAACATTATCTATGCAGGATCTGGAAGAAGCCCTCACTGATCTTTCCAAACGTAAAACCCCTGGGCTCACCCTTATTCCTTATAAAGCTTGAATCCAAATAGGTCCACATGCAAAAAAAATTATCTTAGCTCTATTCAATGACATTCTAATATCAGATCAAATTTTTAAATTCTGGAAACAATCAGCCGTTACAGTATTACCCAAAAAACTTGTCTGGTCACACGATCTCACTGACACATGCCCGATCTCACTTATTGAAACAAGCAGGAAAATTTTCACAAAAATCACTAACGACAGACTTGCTAATTGTATTCTAAGGCATAATGCTCTCTCAGAATCCAATTTTGCTGGCCTCAAAAACCAAAGTACCACTGAGCCAATTGCAATTATTAGCTCATGCATCAATACCATTAATAATCTTAACAAGGAAATATGGGTAGCATCATTTGACATCTCCAAAGCTTTTGATTCTGTCAATATCACCAGCCTCAAGAAAGCAATGAATCGCATCAAATTGCCAAATAAATTCACCTCACTCATCACCGATCTCTTAAATGAAAAAGAACTGAAAATAATAACCTATTATAAACTTACCAAACCCCTAAAAGTAAGTAAAGGGATCGACTAAGGGGAACCCCTAGCTCCATTACTTTGAACCATCTTTTATGACCCTGTAGTAATCAAAATATCAACTGAATACTCTTCAACCTCCAAAATCCTTGTTTACATGGACGATGTTGCCTTAGCAAGCTCTAATATGCAAGTCCTCCAAGAAGTAACAAACATCTACTGTTCCTTCT